>CAKAOI010028244.1:0-15634 GCA_916701655.1 Sebastiscus albofasciatus | reverse complement strand
CTAAGTAGCTACCCAGGGGTTAAAGTTCAATGTGTGGACTGCTCTTTGGCTTATTCTGCCTGTTTCTGTCTGTCTGGCTCTTCTGTTTGCGTTCGATCCTTCAGTCACGTCCACAATGTGTGAAATGTGAGGATGTGATGAAGTAGGCCCTGAGGTTAGTTGTGGGTGTTGGTGTGGTTTGAGTTGTTGGCAGTCAGTCAAAGTACTTACTCTGTGTGAGGGGGAGCTTTGTTGCTGGTGCCCTAAATGTCACAAGCATTAAGTTTTAAACTATTTTCATCCGTAACTTTCTGTCAGAGCAACTGAACTAGTGAACCTACTATCTGTATAACAATGCAAGTGATCTACTTCTTATAATTAGCGTGTTGTGACCTACATGAGCGACCTGCAGAGTCAGATTCCTCCTGTGTGCAGACTCACCCAACAAGTAAGACATTAAGTTGTAAATTGTGCGGCTCACGAAATCTATCATGCAGTTTCACTTTTACATGGTTGTAAAGAAGAGACTCTCGTATACTGTAAACCCCCTTGAGGTTGACTTTTTGACATATTTTCTATTATCAGCTGCTCTGATGAGGCAGAACTTCCTGTTTCCTCTTCTGATTTACTGGTCATGTTGCTCTTGCTCGATTTCCTCACACCATTCAGAGGAAATGATTGTTGCGTTCGATTGCTGACGTTTTTCGGAGGAAGTTTCAGGCTGATGTGCGTCGGTCCAGCTGTTTTCAGAAAATCACTAGGTTGTGCCAACTACTGAACTGGCCAGCTAAAAGTGATACTTACAACATGTTCACTTATTTCATGTTACTTTACATTACATAATTTTATGTTGCATTGTTTTTTTATTAGGGCTGTCAAACGATTAAAATATTTAATTGCAATTAATCACATGATTGTCCACAGTTAATTGCACATTTTGTATCTGTTGAAAATGTACCTTAAAGGGAGATTTGTCAAGTATTCAATTATCTTATTAACACGGGAGAGGACAAATATGCTGCTTTATGCAAATACATGTATATATTTATTATTGGAAATCAATTAACAACACAAAACAATGACAAATATTGTCTAGAAATCCTCACAGGTACAGCATTTAGCATAAAACATATGCTCAAATAATAACATGGCGTTATCGTGTTAACTTTGACAGCCCTATTTTTTTATTTTACATTACGTTACGTTATATTATATTATCTGACATTTTTGAGAGATATTAACGACACTTATTTGTTGTTGTTCTACATAAATGTGTGGGTTTTTATAACATGTAAAAACAGAGGGGCTGACTTTGTTTTTGATTTTTTTGTGTGTGTTATCTCCATTTTTTTTTCCTTTGACATGTCAAAAGGCTTGCGAGATGTTTGCTGTTGTTACACATTTTAAAAATCTAAATAAAATCTCAAAATATTATAAAATAAAATCTTAAATTGTACACCAAATCTGCAGTACTGGTATGTCATTCTGTCAGTAGTGTGTATTTATTATTTTGTCTCTTGTTTTTGCAGTTGCTGCGGCCGGAGGAGGTGGAGATGTTGGTGTGCGGGAGTCCAGAGCTCGACATGAGCGCTCTGCAGAAAGCTGCTCAGTATGAAGGATACAGCAAGGCCGAGACCACCGTACGGTAAGAGGCCAGCACTTCCTGTTTACTGACACGATGCAGGAAGTCCACACACACACATTCATACTCACACATTTCCTTTTAATAGACTCCAACAGACAAAGTTACAACACTTTTTTTTTCTATTGAATAGACAGATCCCACTGTGTGGTACAAGTAAAGTCGCTGTCCAACCAATATTTGATGGCAAGGATAGTCTGCTTATTATAAATTATAGCAAATTCGATTTTAAACAAAGTTTGCAAATCAAAATGTTAGTGATGCTAAGCTGTCCTGTCTTGCATTGCTGCTTGGGACTGGAAATCAATACAAGTGAAAGTCAGTGATGATTGAGTAATGGTTTTCAGTGTGTTTAACCTGGAAATGTTTGCCTACAATGCATTCATTTTGTAACAGGAAGTAAGTCTCTCTCTCACACACACACACACACACACACAGACACACACAGAGAGTGAGAGAGACGTCCTTCAGTCCTTTTGTTTCCATCAGTAGGGGCCAAAAACGAGCCAGCACTTGTCAGCCACAGATAATGTAACCCAGCACGGTGCAGACAGCTGACAACAAGCAGCTGCAGGCCTGTTACACAACTTCAGTCTGTCTGTCTGCTGAACTGTCGCCTGTTTGTTTCTCAGTCTATCATTATAGAATCTCTTTGCATGCAAACATCCTGGTTGTGGAAAGGTTTTCTTTTTCCTTGTTCACAGTACAACCTTCAAATTTCAAAAAGCTTGTTTGGAAATGAGAAACTCCAGCTCAGGATCACACAAAAGTGTGCACCTCTAATGCTGGTCCCACTGAGGCGTCTTGCAAAAAGCATAGCAAATGCAATGCATATTTGTTCTGTGTTGCACCAGGTGTTTCTGGGACGTGGTGTTGGCCTTCCCTCTGGAGCTACAGAAGAAGCTCCTCCACTTTGCCACAGGAAGTGACCGCGTTCCCGTCGGAGGTATGGCCGACCTCAACTTCAAAGTCTCCAAGATCGACGTTCCGACTGACTGGTAGGTTCCAGACCGGAGCGATACTGGAAATGTAAACTGAACACAGTGAGAGATAGAAGCTTGGTCTCACACATGACTTTTAATATCCTGCAGACATGGATAGATTGGTCAAAGGGGGCCCACCGAGCACAGGCCCGGGGGCCACACCTGGCTTTCACCTACAAATTGTCTCTCAAAGACACTCAAAATGACAACAAAGAGACCAGAACAAATACAAAGAGACACAAAAGGAACACAAGAGACCAAAACAACTAAAAAGAGATGCAAAAGAGATGCAAAATAGCTGCAAAGTGACACAAAGAGACTCACAACGACAAAATTAAGAGACACAAAGAACTACAGAGACACAAAATTAAGAGACACAAAGAAGCTACAATGACACTCAAAATGACTAAGAGACACAAAATAAACTACAAAGGGACACAAAATGACTACAAAGACACATAAAACAACTACAAAGGGACACAAAATGACTACAAAGAGACATGAAACAACTGCAAAAGGACACAAAATGACTACAAAGAGACACAAAACAACTGCAAAGGGACACAAAGTAACTACAAAGAGACACAAAGCAACTACAAAGGGACACAAAATGACTACAAAGAGACACAAAACAACTGCAAAGGGACACAAAATGACTACAAAGAGACTCACGACTATGAAAAGGGACAAAACAACCACAAAGAGACACAAAATTAAGAGACACAAAACAGCTAGAATACAAAACACCAAGAAAAAGAGGCTAAACAAATATAAAGTCTGTGTGTCTGTAGGAGAGGTGGTGCATGTCTCTGCCCAGGGGCTCGTTGTTTCATAATCCGCACATGCCTGCAGACGATCTACAGGCAACAGAGTGTGAGAAAAAGTCAAGGCACCACGTCAGCTTTCACTGACTCAGCTGTCTTTCTCACTTTGACGTGTTTGAGTTACCTCACAGATAACTGCAGGTGAAGTATTACTGTGACACTGTAACAGTTCTCTCTGTGAATACTGAACTAATCACAGACTGCAGGAGATAAAACACTCTGCTGAACTTTAACAGCCCTGAATCTGGGTCAGAGAATGGACAAGCTGATCCACCGCTGTTCTTTTATGCCCACATACCTATACATACGCCCTATACCTTTTATTACTGACGTATGGTACAGGCTAATGTTTCAAGACATATAGTTTACATAACATTTCAACCGCCCTTATCTCTCTCTATCTCTGTCTGCAGGTTGCCGATCTCTCACACCTGCTTTAATCAGATCTGTCTGCCTCCGTATCGAACCAGGAAGGAGCTCAAGCACAAACTCACCATCGCCATCTCCAACGCTGAGGGCTTCGGCCTGGAGTGAACAGCCTGCGCACACACACACACACACACAGACACACACACACAGACTATTAGCGGCGCTAGCTACCTGTCACAACTACCACAATGCACATTATGTGGTCGTGGATCAGACTGTAAGAGGAAACACTATTATTATGGACTGTAGTGCAGTTTGTTTTGTTATTTTGGGGTCGGGATGTTGAACTTCGATAAGACGGGAACTTCCTCCTGCTACAGCTGCAGAGGAACACTAGGAATCCTTTTATTTGCACATGGACTGTGTTAGCTCTACTATAAGAATAACCCTGATTGAACACAATTATATTTTTGATTTTTACTTAAAAGAACATAACGTTCAGTGTCAGCCTTCTGGAAACTTTACTGGTCAAATCACAGTTACAGTTTTAAATATTTCTGATCTCATACCATTGATCAATGATCAATCGTATGTGTTCTCTAGAAACCTTGTGTCAACAAAACAGTAAACTTCTCATAATTATAATAGGTTGCTGGTTTGCTCAGGTAATTATTAGTAGTATTTTATTATTTTCTTTAACAGATGACCAGGTATTCGCCCACCATTCATATTTACTTCTGTGTTATTTTGTCTTCATTAAGCCGGTTAAATTGAGTTGAACAGAAAAATTACAAATGCTCAAATTAAATGGATTCAATAAGCAATATTACATCATTCAGTGTGAGATAAAGAAATATTTTTTATTACAGCAATAAGACACAAAAAATAAGATAAAAGATAGAAAACAAATATTCCAGAGTTCACTCAAGATTTGAGATGTATGGTTTTAATATTTCCGGTTTTGTGTTCATTCTGACGTCACTGCTTCGGTGACTTTTCCAATATATATATTTTTATGAAGGCATAGGAAATGTGTTTTATATCATTAAGCTTTGTTTGCAGCACACTGTCAGGATATAAAAAGCTTTGCTGGGAGAAGAATGCTATCGTGTATCATGAGATATAGATTGTCTCGTGACGTTTTGTTGTTGTTGTTTTTTTGACATTGCCGCCTGTTTTATTGAACAAAAGGCTGCAGCAGAAATGTTTTTAATTTTGTTCTACATGTTGTAATATTATGGTACGGTTGAAGCAGAGCTGTGGATCGACAGCTCGATGTTTGTTTTTGGTTTCTCTTGTGTTGTGTTTGTTGTGTCGTGGCTGCCATCGGGCTTAGAGATGATGGTAGAGGTTGATGTTGAAGCAGGATGGGAAAAGAAGCCATCTTCTGGATGTCCTGCTCTGTTATTAATCAATTATTGATTATTACATCAAACTATAATCACAGTCCTGTAAAGCAACTTCAGTTAAGCTCGTATTTCTGGCATTCAGTGATTTTAAATTTCCGCACTGTAACCTGGTGCATGTAAACGTGTTTAATATGAAGCGTTAACTCTCAGTCACAGTTGCTTTGACAGCATCGGACTTCATTAAAGCTTTGATAGAATCGTATTAGATCAGTGAAGATCGGCTTCTATTTGATCATTTGTGGTAGACGAAATGCATTGAAGATCAGATTAAATGGAAACTCTTGTCTGGAGCTGAGCAGTGCTGGTTTTAAACACTCAGCACTGTCCCATATAGGGTTGCCATGGCAAGTTGTCTGAAGTCCCAACCACAAACTGGCAGAAAACCCAGAAGTTACCAAGCAACAGCCAAGCAGCTCACATCAGTCTGATCTGGGTCGCTCATTGACTCGTAAAACAACGGATCCTTTCTATCGTTTAACGACACGTCCAGTGCAACAGCAGGAGCCAGAAGCAGCTCTTCTCCAAGCATCTGTATGAGAAGGACTTCGTGAAACATTCACGTCACGTCACAGCAGCTGACTGGAAAACAATGTCAGCATTCTTGTGCTGATTACAAAAAAGACACATTTTACGGCCTTGGAATGGGAGATTATGTAACTCTTGTCTGGTCAATTGGGATAATGTGATGTAAGAAATGTTTTAGATGTTCATCTGACCCATGTCTGTTGTTTGTAAATGGGACCAAACTGTGTCAGGTTATACAGTGGGATGGCAGTCTGGTCAAAGATCAGTTTGGAAATAGTTCAAACTGGTTCTAAGGATTTGTTGAGATGTAATTATTTTCATTTGTCAGATGTTTGAAAAGTGCAGATGGCACTTAAAAGTTGATAAAAGGTCATGCTTTTTTTATTATTATTATTTAACAAATACAAGGTTTATCAGTATTTGTTAAATGTTGCGTAAACTTCTGTACAGTCCTGAGTTGCAGCAGTTTGTAATGCCACTCTCTCCTTATAGGGAATGACCATACTGTACTGTTGCTCAAGTCTTATATAATGTTATGTACTGTATGTACTGCAGCGTTTCAGTAAAAGTGGACGAGGGGTCGTCACCCTCTACGAATCGAGTTGCTGTCTTTGAATTCATTCATTTATACTGGTGCACTGGTGCATTCAGAAATATTTAGATCCCTATTCTTGTTTCACATTTTGTAATGTTCTCCCTCATTAATCTACACTTAATACCCCATAATGACAAAGCAAGAACAGGATTTTAGAATATTTTGCCAATGTAATAGAAATAAAACACTGAAATATCACATTGACACAAGTACTCTCGGACACTCTGACACTTGGAATTCAGCTCAGGTGCCTCCCATTTCTCTTGATCATCTGTGAGATGTTTCTACACCTTGATAGGAGTTCACCTGTGGTGAATTCAACTGATTGGGAAAAGCGCACACACCTGCCTATATAAGGCCTCACAGGAACTGCCTGCAGAGCTGAGAGATAGGGCTGTGTCGAGGCACAGATCTATAGAAGGCTGCAAAAAAATATCTGCCGCATTAAAGGTTCCCCAGAGCACAGTGGCCTCCATAATTCTTAAATAGAAGAAGCTTAGAGAAACTCTTCCTAGAGCTTAAAGACACGGGGAAACCTGCTAAATGACTTTCAGACTGTGAGAAACAAGATTTTCTGGTCTGGTGTAACCAAGTTTGAACTGTTTGGCCTCAATTCTAAGCATTGTGTCTGGAGAAAACCAACCAGAGCTCATCACCTGAACAATAGGCCCTATTCACAGCAGACATTTGACATGTAATTGCAGGGTAAACACAGGTGCAATTCATTAAATTAATTATGGTCGTGTTATATGTAGTGTGACACAGCTATTCCAGTGAGCCAGCATGCACAATACCAGGGCCATGGCACACCTCACTGGATCGGGGTCATAATGAATGCTATTAATTACACGTGTGTTGTCCCATGTCAAAGTGAAAAGGACCTATATTAAATGATGAAGCCTGATGGAGGCAGCATGTGTTTTTCAGACTGGGGGAATGGTCAGGGTTGAGGGGAAACTGAACTGAACAAAGTACAGATATATTCTTAATGAAAACCTGATCCAGAGTACTTCAGTTTTTTTTGTTGTTTTTTTTTTTTTGCTTTATCATTATTGGGTATTAAGTGTAGATTGGTGAGGGGGGAAGATGTATTTAAATAACGAGCATAAGGCTGTAACATAACAAAATGTAAAAAAAAAAGTGAAGGTGTCTGAATACACTGTTTATAGTTAATACTTTGACACTCCCAAGTTTGAATTTGTTCCAAAAACATTTGGCCTTCACTGATATAAAGATCAAACGTATTCTCATATAACGGTTCGTATAATATCTTAAGAAAAAGTTATTCATCCTTTTTCGTTAATTTTCTTACGAATGTCCAGCAACACGTGTCAATTTCCGCTCCTTACATGCATACGGTCTTTTCAAAATAAACTTCAGTCTTCACAGGAAACAACTTCCTTAGGTTTAGGCAACACAACTTAGTTAGGTTTAGGAAAAGATCATGGTTTGGGTTAAAATAACACCGGAAGTGGCGTAACTTAAGTATGGAAGTTACGTGACAAATAAATCAATGTTGACTTCTGGTTTGACACGGGGTACGAACGCCGGTCTCCTGGGTGAAGGTCCGGTATTTTGAGCCATCCATCCACCCTGACTCGTCCCTACACTGCATTTGTTGCTCTATATATTTCCTGGTTCAGGATTACGTGAAGTACATACAAACTGATTTTGTGGAATATATATACACATTACAGTGCATTCATTTTTTTGTAGGTATAGCTTAGAACGGTGTTTGAGAACAGCCTGCTTACAGACATGGATGGATTACTCAATGGGCCCCCCTGGCCTTCACCTATGAAATGTCACTCAAAGAGGAATAAAATGACCACAAAGAAACAAAAATTACTACAAAGAGACACGGAAAAGTCCAAAACAACTAAAAATAGATGCAAAGCAGCTGCAAAGAGACACACAGAAACTCACTCTCTCTTTCTCACTCTTGCTCTTTATATTTCCTGGTTCATGATTACGTGAATTACACACGAATTACAGTGCATTATTATACGTAATTATAGCTACGAACGGTGTATAAGAACAGCCTGAAAGAGCACGCCTTGGCCTTGTGTGAAACATGGTAACTACTTGCTGACCAGGGCGTTGTCATGGCACGCAAAATGACTTACAAATGACCGTGTCATTCATATGCCATTTGGTGAGACCGGGCTGGTAGCACAGAACAACCAATAACTCAGTGTTACAGTCAGAGATGTTAAAGGAGAAGTGCAATGAAACGGTTAATGGCTGCACTGCAGTTGGAGTGAGTTTTGGTCACGAACGGTCACCTTTACACCCCTCATATTCTGTGTTTCTCTCTCCTTTACTGTAAACACCAATTATAATGGTCAATGATGCTTTTTCTCAGGCTTACTTTCTGTTTTTCTCTCTGTGTCTCTCCGTGGTGGCGAGGTGCCCTACTTCAAAGCTGGGAAGGGCGGGATCTTATCATTTATTAAACAAACAGAAATATGTAGGCCATGGCCAGCGCCGCTTTGTCACTCAGTAACCCGCTAACAGTCCACCATTATCTTTTTTAATAGGAGAGCAGACTGGCTGACTAAGCAAATTTCACCCTATTAATTTCAAAAATAATCACACTATAGTGCCAAGTGTTGGAACAATGACCTTAAGTTGGTCTTTTTTATTTGTTGCTTCAGTGTGGTTTAACACTTTAAAATCTCTTCATTCAATCAAATGCAGTTCATCCTCCTGTTCACCTGTTTCTGTCATAATAATGCACACATTACCTTATTTTACTCAGGCACATCATAGTGGAGGAGTGGAGGTGGTACTGTGGGCATTGGTGGTTTGTTATTGACACAAACTAATTTTCTAGTCAAAGTCTCTTTTTTTGTTTTTGTTTTGGGGTCTGTGGAGGTGTGCGTGCAGTCTGTCCTCTGTCCTCTGTCCTCTGTCCTAGTGTCCTGTGGACAGTGGCTGCAGACAGAAACCTCCATGACACAGTGTGTCGTCAGCAGCTTCTTCTTACGTATGTGGAGACGAATTCGGCCAATTATGTAACATGATCCATGGACTCATAAAAAAATGCTAAAATATTATGTAATGATGCAATAAACTGATAAATTGATTGATTGATTCAGCTTAGATTATAGATATTACTTCATATATATTTACGATATTTACTTCAGAATGACAATTTTAATGCACCGGCAATTAGTATTTTGTTTTCAGTTCATCTCAGGAATGCCTGGAGGGAATTTCTTCAAATCTGGCACAAACATCAAAGTTCACTGTGACCTTAAGTCTGTCCCATTCTCATGAAAAGCGATATCCCAGGTGCGCCTTGAGCGAATTTCATTACATCTGGCACAAACATCCACTTGGTGGTCAAATGTCTCTGTGACCTCACGAAACATGCTTTTGGCCATAACTCAAGAATTCTAATTATGACAATTTCACACGGATAAAATGACAAAGTGATGCCATTGTGGACAGACATGGAAAGTGCAACTTTACTGGTTGGCGGAGGCATACAACAGCAAGGTGATAATTCCAGTTATTTCATGAATCAAAGTCTCAGAAAATTGTATCCACTGCAACATCAGCATCAGTGAACATGGGTAGTGACACACTGGGATACCTTTCAGCCAGTCCCCAGGGAGGACAAATCTTTTTTTTTTATTTGGAGATCAGTTTTTTTGACAGACTCGTCAAATGTTGGTGACATTGGTGGGTCTCCAGCAGGGTTTAAATGATTGTGCAACTGACCCTTTCATCATGTTTTATTTATTTTTTCCCGCCTCAGCTTAACTGCTGAATTAAATGTAGTTTATTTTAAACATTTGTAGTTGATATTCAGGAGGCTGTACAGTATGTATGTAAAGCCTTACAATCGCTCATACTGGAGTTACATAATGTCATTCACCAGTTTGGGTCAACATTCATATTGACTTGTTGCCTAAATGTGACTTCAGCCCTAACTGACTGTGATGTTATGACACGACGATGCAGCAAAACTGTGTTTCTGAATGTTTGCTTCCGTCCTGATCACTGAGGACTGTGACCCTCTGGCTCTGCCAAGGCCTGTAGGAGTTCATATAGTGTAATAGGCTGTTCTCATAAACTGTTCGTAGCTATACTTATGTAAAGCAATGCACTGTAATTCTTATATAGCCCACAAAATCAGTTTGTATGTAATCCGTGTAATTGCCAACCAGGAAATATAAAGAGATGGGGGGTCAAAAAACACAGGTGGCCGGCGTTCGTACCTCGTGTGCAACCAGAAGTCAGTGTTGATTTATTTGTCAAGTAACTTCCATACTTAATTAACGCCATTCCCAGTGTTATCTTAAGCCAAACCACAATATTTTCCTAAACCTAACTAAGTAGTTTTGTTGCCTAAACCTAACCAAGTTGTTTCCTGTGAAGATGGAAGTTTATTTTGAAAAGACTGTGTGCATGTAACGAGAAAATATTGACAAGTGTTGCTGGAAATTCATAGGAAAACAAAAAAAAAGGAGGAATAACTTTTTCATAGCATATCATGTGAACTGCTGTATGAGAACACGTTGAGTGCAACTGGGTGCACCTGGACAAAAGTCCATCCAGAATGCATATAGCCCCATTCTGCCTCTCTCTCTCTCTCTCTCTCTCTCTCTCTCTCTCTCTCGCTTCACCACTCACTTCCCACGTACACACGCACTCTACTCACTGACTCTGCTCCCACTGGTTCTAGACAGGACCATTTGCGTTTTCGCGTCGACCATCGTAGCTCTCCAACACGCTTGGCACACGGGAAAGGCTTCAGTTGGTTGCAATCTCCTCACCTCACCGCTAGATACGCCAGATCCTACACACTGGACCTTTAAATGTTGCTGTTTTTCAGTGGCTTCACATTTATGCATCATAAAGGTGTTGTTGAATTTATTTGAAATGCAAAATCCAGCATCGTTCACTTGTAACTGGCATTGAACAAGTTCTGAAGTCCTGAGTTTAACTCGTTGTGTAATGATGTTTTTGTTCACATTTAAAGAGTGCTTTAGTAACAGGCTTTGTGTATTTCAGATGGCCCCGGATTACGACCACCTGACACTGATGGAGAAGGTGGAGGTGTTCGAGCATGCCGTCAACAACACGGCCGGAGACGACCTGGCCAAGCTCTTGTGGCTGAAGAGCCCCAGCTCTGAGGTGAGGTGCTTCTTCAAGCAGAGCGGAGGAAGATTGAGTGTGCTCGAACTTTTCAGCATCCGTCCTCACATTTCAGTGGCTCTGGGGTAAAATGTCAACAGTGTTCACTATAGGAGAGATACCATACAGAGCTGTACATTAATGGTTTTCTAAGAGGCTGGACTGGATAGGCATTTTGGAAAGGTTTTCATTCGATGCAGAGGCAACATAATGAGGAGAGGAAAGCTTTTTTTTAAATATATCCCGTCTCTCATTTTTCGAATTATTGAGGGAAATACTGTAATATTTAAATCAAACTGTTGTTTTCCCTGAAGATTCAGTTTTCTGGGTTGTGTGTCCTACTTTCAAACCACTGACTTAGCAGGACTTAACAAACCATTTTTAGGAACATTAGTACCTTGTGTTCCTGACGCACTGCATGTTCAAGTGTCTGGAAAGATGCATCAGGCAGCCTGCCAGAGCTTTCTGTGCCATTTTCCACACTGTTCTGCTCTAATGCTGTGAACTAGAAGAGCTCTTATAATCTAGATGTTGTCTCTCGTCCAGGTGTGGTTCGATAGGAGGACCAATTACACCCGCTCCCTGGCTGTGATGTCCATGGTGGGCTACATCCTCGGACTGGGTGACAGGTGAGTTTCTCATTTAACGGGATAAAAACCTGTTAACGCAAATTCCAACGCCACTAATTTCTTTAACACAACTTGCAATTTTTGGGGGTTTTAGCAGCTTTTGAAGTTAGAGCGAAGATATCGGTATCATATGAACGCGTTAACGCGATAATAACACGTTAATGCAAATTCATTTCAACAGCACTAATTTCTGTAACACATTAATGCAACTTGACATTTTTAGGTTGTAGCGGGCTCAAAGCGGGTTTTAAAGCTAAACTTAGAATGAAATCATATGAAACTAGAAAAACCTAAGGAATCCATTGGTACCAACAATGTCACACTAGCTTGACCTCCAGATATGTGAATGTAAATGGGTTCTATGGGTACCCACGAGTCTCCCCTTTACAGACATGCCCACTTTATGATCATCACATGCCGTTTGGGGCAAGTCATAGTCAAGTCAGCACACTGACACACTGACAGCTGTTGTTGCCTGTTGGGCTGCAGTTTGTCATGTTTTGATTTGAGCTTATTTTATATGCTAAATGCAGTACCTGTGAGGGTTTCTGGACAATATCTGACATTGTTTTTTGTTGTTAATTGATTTCTAATAATAAATATAAACATACATTTGCATAAAGCAGCATATTTGTCCACTCCCATGTTGATAAGAGGATTAAATACTTGACAAATTTCCCTTTAAGGTATATTTTGGACAAATAAAAAATGTGTGATTAATTTGCGATTAATCGCGATTAAAAATCACTAGGCAGCCATATTTTGAACACACTACACTGTTATAATATTAATAATGACAGTTATCATAAGACATTAATAAGGAGATGATGTTTCTATTCTCCAGGCATCCATCCAACCTGATGTTGGACCGGTTAAGCGGCAAGATCCTCCACATTGACTTTGGAGACTGTTTTGAGGTGAGAGCAGATTTTCTGTCAATATTTATTATTTTATACATATTATTTTTTTTTTCATTTATCCGAGACTTACCGTCATTACAACCTTCAACAGGTCGCCATGACCAGAGAGAAGTTCCCTGAGAAGATCCCGTTCAGACTGACGAGGATGCTGACCAACGCCATGGAGGTATGCAACTCTTCAGCTGTGATAAACACTTAGAAAAGTGTGAGCATTAATGCGTGTAGGCTAGCTTAAAGGCCTTGAAAATTAAGAGATTTGTTTCAAAACACATTATAAACTTTGGAAAGTAATTACTGAAAACATGTGTAAAGACTGTGAACATTGTAGTGCTGGATAGTGGAGTTAGATCGTTAAACTGCTTTTCGCCAGTTTTGTGTTCAGGATTTTTTTGGCCGACGCGTAAACGCAAATGTCCCTCTCTAGAGCCATTAAGAGCTGAACCAGTGTGTAGAGTGTTTGTGTATGTGGGGAGTGAGTGGTGAAGCAAGAGAGAGAGAGAGCGGCAGCGACGACGGCAGTGAGTAATGTTATCGACTCCGGCCAAAGCAGGAGGAACAGTGTTTGGTGTGTCTGTTCTGGGCTACTGTAGAAACAAGGCGGACTCCGTGGACAGGGGGGCCCGCTACCTATGTAAAAATGAACAGCTCATTCCAAAGTAACGGAAACACAACAATTCTTATTATCAGGTGATTACATACTAAAGAAAACATGCTTATTATTATTATATTCCATTTCTGCCAATAGATCCCCCTAAATGTTACACACTGGTCCTTGAAACGGAATCCTGTCGCCTGATTCTTCTCCTGTGTCTTCTGTATTTTACTCAGAATAATAATTCATCTTTTCCACTTGTGCAGCATTTTATCAGAAGTCATGACTCACTCTGTCTTGTATTTAATGAGCAAGGAAGGAAGGGAATTACAAATGAAGAGGTTTAACTTAGTTAAAAAGTTAGACTTGTGTTTAAAAAGCTTTTTAAAGCACAATTCAAGGGGTTGCACCTCCACCAAACCTCAAAACACAAGATGGGGTCCTGTTCTTGACCTCTCTTTAATGTACAAACACAAGACAAAGTTAACCTTCTGATGTTGTGAAAGGTCTGTCTCCATCAGTAACATTTCTCGTCTGTTTGCGCGGCAGGTGACAGGCCTGGACGGTAACTACCGGATCACCTGCCACACTGTGATGGAGGTGCTGAGGGAGCACCGGGACAGTGTCATGGCCGTGCTGGAGGCCTTCGTCTACGACCCGCTGCTCAACTGGAGGCTCATGGACAGTAAGAGATACTCACCCGGTCACTTTCAGTATATTCAGCACGGAGCACGGACGACAGACTAATTACATGTGGCATTGCTGAAATGACCGCGACAGCATCACATGACAATAACAATAAACTGGATGTGAATGAGTTCAGCCCAGAGGAATAAATGTGCGAGGGTCAGCGCAAACGACTCCACTTACAGTATGCTAGAAACTCTTTTTTTGAGGCGGTTGAGAGGTTGGAGCATTAAATTTAATCAGATGAGGCTAAAAAGCTAAAGTGCCGACCAAAGTAGTAAAATGGAAATCTATTTGGCTCGTATTTGTAGAGAGAAATTGACCAAACGCTTAAAGAAGTGGTGTAGACATCTAAAGGTCGTTGGTTAAATCCAAGTGAACAAAGGGAATGAATATCTTTGGCACTCTCTCAACTAATGCTGTCAGGGTTGCTTTAAGCAAGACATTATCTCAGCAACTGTAGAATTCATCTGTTTTATTGTAAATGAGGGTCAGTATTTTCAAGAAGAAGATCTAATAATAATCCAGGAAATTGTAGGTGTTTATTTTGATCATTAAAAAGCGGTTATGAAAAATTATAAAAAACAGCATTTACAGCACTTTTGTTTAAAACTATTTCTGGTTTCTGACTCAGGGACTGCAGGGTGCTTTAGTTAGAAGCCCATTAGTGATTTTGCTCAATTTCTTTCTACACTTGATATTACTGTAACCGTTTTCTGAATTATTACCACCACAGTAGGACCATATTTAAAGAGGACCTATTATGCTTTTGTGCTTTTTTCACCTTTCCTTTAGTCTGTTATATCATATTTTTTGTGTATGTAAAAGGTCTGCAAAGTTACAATGCCCAAAGTCCACGCCAAAGGGAGTTACTCTCCCCCTCCACAGAAACACTGCTCCTGGACTTCCTGAAATGACTTGATGGAAGTCCCACCTTTTCTTCCGTAACGTGATGTCACCAAGTTACACATTTGCATAATAACTACCTAGCAGCTAGTTTAGCATGCCCCTAAGAGTTAGTGTATTTAAAGCGAAGCTGGAGCAGAGTCCAAAGAGTTTGGTTCGGTTGACCAATCACAACAGAGGGCCAGCTGACCAATCACAGCAGACTGGGCTTTTTGGGAGGGGGGGAGGAGCTCAAACACAGCATTTCAGACAGAGGGTGAAAAGAGGTGCTGCAGCACAGCTGATATGAGAAAAAATGAAGCGTTTTTTGAACATTAAAGCATGTAAACATGTTCTAATAGAAACTCAAAATACAAGTACGCACCTGAAAATAAGCATAATAGATCCTCTTTAATGTAAATTGTGGTTAACATTTTCTTCTTGCAG
>CAKAOI010028243.1:0-28746 GCA_916701655.1 Sebastiscus albofasciatus | reverse complement strand
GTGTGTGTGTGTGTGTGTGTGTGTGTGTGTGTGTGTGTGTGTGTTGTGTTGGATATGGCCAATGTGGCAGAATATGATCCTTTAGTGTAAACGTCCATTCTTAGAAACAGTAACAGTGGACAAAATAAATAAATAAATAAATAAAAAAGATATTAAAAATCTAACTCAAGGTACACTTACTAGCTTTTTGCAAAGCTTTCAACTCAACACAGTCTCACGGCAGTTTGTGAAATAGTAAAACAAAACACCATTTGACTTTGGAGGCTCTGTAGATAGTTGTGCATGCATGCAAGATGAAAACGAGACCAGACTCACAATAACGTGGACTGGAGACCAGACTTGAGACTAATATAGATCTGTGTGCATACATGCAATGTGCAGATCAGATGGCTAAATGTGCTTGTACTTCCCCCCCCCCCTCGTCCACTGCACACCCTCACCAAAACAAAACTCAGACAAAAGCTACAGCCAACACTCCTACACCCTCATCAATGGGCACAAAGAGCAGAGAAACGACAGGAGGGGCCCCGCACAAAGGTGCACCGAGACCCCGGCCCTCTCTCCTCCTTTGTGCTGAAGAATGGAAAGGTCCGGGAGCAGCTGCTGTTGGCTGCACGGGACATTTGAGACGGCCCCTTTCACCAAAAAACAAAGTCTGGAGCTGTGAGTGTGCAGTGCTGCAAGGCTGAGGAAGAGGAGGAGGAGGAGGAGGAGGAGGAGAGAGGTTGTATACAAAACGAAAGGCACACTTTGCCTGATCAAGCTGACTCCCCGTTCACCCTGCAGGTCAGCAGCAGAGTGGTGTGGGTGTGGGGGGTTGGGGAGGGATCTCAAAGTGAAGGAGGAAACCTTTAAAGTTGACGTGAGTCACATCAGTCATGACACAAAGGAGTCCCTGAGGTCTGCCATATGGAGCAGCCTCATCATCTGTTCAGGGATCACTCAAAAGAAATCCGGCCACAGCCAATAGGAGTGCAAGCTTTGCACCTTTTCTCTACCCAGCGACACATCTCTGGTTTGTGATTGGTTGTAGAGGTGTTGTCATTAACAAGGTGTCTCAATTAGCCAGATAGGTAGGAGGGCACTTTGTTGTTTTAGTGCTTCAGGATGCTCTGTGGGTCATATTGATTAGTGTTTCTACGCTGGTTATTTTTTACATGCAGTTCTCCAAAATGTCCAATTTTAAGCATTTTATCAAAGGAAATTTCCATGAATCAATTTTTAAAAATGGTCTGTTTCTCACAGTAATGCTTTTGCAAGTTTTCTCAATCAATAGAGGACCTTTTGCTCAGCTGATTTCTCCTCAGATACCAAATAAAAGAATCAATTGGTGACATAATGGAATAAATCAATGAAAAATACATCATAGATTAATATCAAACTCCAAGATTAATAAGACATATCTAATGTTTTCATTTGAAAATAGAAAGACTGCAGCTTATTTTAAATGACTGAATACTAACGGTGAAATACACTGCACCCAGTGTCACTATACATCTAATCGTTTTCTTTTGGATTTCAAGATACATTTATTTATTTATTTCAACAGATGAAAATGTTATGTGATCCACCTAAAGCATATAAATGACTCAACTTCACAGTTTTCTGTCTGCTCACTCAGTGAAGTGTTAGTGTGATGCTGAAAACAGGACGGTACTGTGACAGCGCTCCCTAGTGACATTAGACATTATTGATCCACATGGAGGAAATTCACATACAGCTGCACAAGAAACAGTTTAGAGGCAGGAAACAAGAATGAAAGATCTGTGAAATAAATAAAATATTATATTATAGACCTAAAAATATTTAATAGCATTTCATAATAAGGAGCTGACTTTTAAAACTGTTTGATAATTTCACAATTTCAGGGTTATATTACATTTTTACTGATCACTTTCGGTCATATTAAGCCAATTTTATATACATAGCCCAACATCACAAATCACAATTTTGCCTTTTGCTTTACAATCTGTACGGCATACAACACCCTCTGTGCTTAGACCACAGAATTATCCATATATACTGTAGATCATACATGAGTTGTGCAAAACAACTAAATCTAAATGAGTCAGATGTGAACTGAGTTTGAATTTGTACTGAATGGATGAGGAAAAGAAGAGTCCTCACATCCAGTTGAATGAATGGATCTGGTCCATGTATGTGGTGCGCCATCTGGTGGTATGACAGTGGTACTGCAGGCTGTAATGCTTCATCATCACATGATGAAGACAAAGCAGCAGCTTCACCTTGTGGTTCAGAGCTGCTCCTGCATCTCCTCCTGATACCAAAAAAGAAGAGGACAGAAATAGACTAACACACTAGACTTGTGTGTTTTTAGTTCAACACTTGATTGATGCATGTATAATGCAGAGAGGGCACCACAATTAATCAGTCAAGGATGATAATAATAACAATAAGAGACACAGATTACAAAACTAAATAATATTCATATAAATCAAAATAAATAAAATATGAATAATAAATAATACATTAAAATAAATAAATTAAAATAAATCAATTAAAATAAAAACAAATAAATAAATATTAGACGTATATGTCTGTTTTTAGTTTTAACACTTTATTGATGCATGTATAATGCAAAGATACATAAAATATAAATACATTAAAATAAATACATTAAAATAAGTAAATTAAAATAAGTAAATTAAAAGAAAATAAATACATTAAAAGAATAAATTGTTATTTTTTATTTTTTCTATCTATTTCAAATGAATACATTTACATACATCTGTGATAAATTCCCAAAAACTGGGCACGTGGTCATAACCAATATTATTTGTGTGGTTTTAATGTGTGCTGTCCTTTGATGTCTGTTAGCTCTATTGCTGAATTTAGTTTTTTGTTGCTGATGTCAGTCGTTGCAGGAAGCGGTCAGACCTGTGTCTCTCTGGGTTCCAACAATCAGACCACCCACACCCGAGGCTGAGGCGAGGAAGCATCAGTGTGTGTCCGTGTTTTTTAGCTCACAGTGAGTGTTTACTGAGTCAATAGAGGATATGTGTGTGGTCGAAGGCCCGTGTCAGAGATCCATCCATGTTTCCCTCACACAGATCTGCAGTTCACAGTGGAGTATATGGCAACAAGCTAAAAGACATTAACATGTTTAAGCACTTCAGTTTGCACACAGTCCATTAAACTGAGGACAGACGGATGAGTGAGAGTAAAGCACCATGAGACTCGGCTGACTTACAGCCACGTTTTGCTCCACTTGAGAAACACAGTTCAGACTAAAGTGCTGTGGACTTCTTTCTTTTTCTTCTTCTCTGTCAGACGTCCAACAGCTTTTCTTCCAATAGATTCTCAGTACCAGGAAACAAAATCCTGCAGTTAAGTGACTGACATATGTATTACAGATGTTTCAATTCCCTAAGCTGACAGGACAATCAACATGGATATGGGTCACATGATAACAGGTGGTGGTGGTGGTTTATGGGGGCAACTGAGCAAACTAAAACAAAAAAATCCCCTTGGCTTTTTGTGACGTCATCCCTGGAGAACTCTATTGGTTTCACTTCACTTCTGGGCGGAGTTGTCCACTGAAGTCAAACTTCAAATGAATGAAACCCCATGTGGAAAATGTGATGAAAATCTGGCATTTCTTTTTGATTTGTGTATTAATCTGAGGAAGGTTACGGTCTCCTCATCGCTCCACACACATCTCATGTTTTCTTTCTCCGGTGGAAGCTGCAGCGGACGTTTAAATCACACGCTTCATGTGAATCCTGAGTTATTCACTAGGCCTGTTTCCATTGCACTTTGGTGCATTTTGCTTATACAGCAACTGTTCATAATCAGCCAAGCAAAAATATGTGTTTTTTTCGCAATATTTCAACTTTTCAAATTTCCGGCTTTCCGCTCAGGTTTGTTTTTTATGTGCAAATTAACAATGCACATAAAAATGGGTGGATGGAAACACATACTGACTGTCTAGCTGCCAAAATTCAGATGAGAGAAGCTCTGGGTTGATGAAAATGCTAATGCGGTCATCGGAGTGACCTTCAACTGATACCGTTTGCTCACATTAGTGAGCTTTATTTTGGCCCCGGGCTTCACTTGTGAAGCTACGTACAGGCTGCCCTACCTTTTAATTGGTGCAGATTGTTGGGCATGTATCCAGAGATCTGTAGACACGACTCTGGGCTGAAAAAAAAAAAACAAAGCAACCTCCTCCGCGTTTTTCATATAAAAGATTTGCAATTATTAAACTGCAGTAAAAAATGTCATCCTAATGTGCCGTTGACTTGATTGATATAAATGCTTCTCTCCAAACACTTTCAGTCTGCATTGATAATTGAATTAGACCATCTGAGTTTTTCCACTCATCCCTCCCACAACTTCCTCCTATTTTTATCTCTGTTGTTTTTTCTGATTCTCTCTCTCCATCTCTGTCTTTTTCCCTCCTTCTTCCTCCCCCCCTCCTTCTCTCTTTCTTTCTCTCTCTCTCTATATATGTCCCAGGGTGAACACAGAACAGACTGGAAGTCATTTCAGGAAGAAATTAACACAGGAGTCTAATACTCTAATGCTCCCACACAGCAAATTGGATTGGTGCGCTCCACTGACTCCGAGTATCAGCGTGTTGCAGGACACAAAGCCTCCTGCAGCAAGTGAGAAGCACAGACTCAGGGGAGAGGCGGCGGTGCTTCAACACTGCTAAAGTCTCTAAAAGAAGGAGAAGAAGAAGAAGTGTGTGTCTGCTTTGGGACAGTTTTTCTGTTACTTTTAGTTGCACTTCATAGCCAAAAGTATGCGGACACCTGAGTATAAATCCATGTGCATTAAGCTGTAACAGCCTCCACTCTTCTGGGGAGACTTTCCACCAGATTTTAGAACCTGGCAGTAGAGATGTGTTCCCATTCAGCCACAAGAGCATTAGTGAGGTCCAACACTGATTTTGAGTGATAATGCCTGGCTCAGACAACAAGTCCGGTACCGGTAGGGACAGAGTAAGCTGCCCCTTTTACGAGGAATTGAATATTGTGCTAGGAGACCGACTGTAATTCTGTCCCGTTGAAGGAGACGTGTTGGACTCGGAGCTTGATTGCATCCAAAAAGAGCCTCTTTTCAACTCAACAATGGACGCCATAACAGATACAGCAGCCACATTGAGCAACAAATACATTAATACACACACACACACACACACACACACACACACACACACACACACACACACACACACACACACACACACACACACACACACACACACACACACACACACACACAGCTGTACTTTCATTTGTGTTCATTCAGTTTTTTGGACAAGATTAGGGAAAAGTTTTGGTCATGGATGTTTTTTTTTGTATCATTATAGACATTCTTCCTTGAGGTAAAAAGTCCTGTTACATCTAAACCTAAGTCAGCAGCTCATTCCTCATTTACCACCTCATATTGCTGTAATGTTGTAATAGGTTTCATTACTTCGTTGCCCTGCAGCCCGAATGTTAATTATGTTTGTTAGAAAAAGCCTCCGTGTCAACAGAGACACAGCACAACAACACAGACATTTCTGGTCGGTAGAAGATGAGGTCGAGGTCAAGAAGATACTGAATAAATTGTTAATGTTGTTGCAGTTTTGTGTTCACCTTCCAATATTATGGTGCTTCTGCACACACGAGCACTATACATGCTGTGTATGTTCACATCTATATATATATCTATCTGATTTTGTTCCTGTGTATAGATTTAGTCCATGAGTAAGCAGTAATAAAACACATTGATTTGATGAGCTGTTACGGACTTTCTAAACATTGTAGCCTCTTCAAATTGTCTTTCATCCACACAAAGCAAAGTAATTGAATATCAAGTTTCTTACATCCTTTCTTCAGGAACGTTGATCCCAGAGTAAAAGAAAATGTTTCCATGGTTTTCAAAGGCACTATATAAGTCAGCAATGGTTCATTGATCTTTACACTCCTACTTGTACTTTAGAGAGAGCACCTCCAGTGACACCTCCAGAGAACATGTCCTCAGTGAAATGGTCCTCAATAACAACAGTACAAATCTGATATAAAGGGATACATCTCTGAATTGAAACACTTTTTTTTCTATCTGTGTTTTTGGTGAGAAAAAGCAAAGAAGCCAACTGCACAAACTGCTACATGAGACCAGTTTGGTAAATATTTTCTTCAAAGTTTTCATTAGAATGGGCAAGTGAGTGCCATCTATTTCCATTATATTGGAGGGAATCCAATTCAATCCAAATTTATTTTTAAAGCACATTTAAAAATAACAAATGTTGACCAAAGTGCTGTACAGTTAAACATAAAAAACGGAAAAAACATAAAAAACAGCACAATAAAACACTAAGACCAACTTAAAACCAACATTTAAATAATAAAAGTGTTAAGACCAATAGGAAAGGTTAAAAGATTAAAATACGCAACTCTCATGCCGAGCCAAAAGCCAAGGAATCAAAGTGCGTTTTGAGGTTTGATTTAAAAACAGGCACGGTGGGGGACAGCCGAACATGTGGAGAAGGCAGACATCTCCACGGCCGATATCTCAAACATTCGTCAACTCACATTAAAACAATCTATACTGATAAATAACACTACAGGTAAGAGGAACAATATGTATTTTTGATTTTAGGGTGACCTGTCCCTTTAAACTGTAAGATTTTAAAGGCTTTGGAGTTTGTTTTGAACCACCAACAGGTGATCCTGTGGTCTTTTTATAGTGCTTACATCCTGATTGAAACAAGTGACATTATGTCAGATTCCTGTGTCTTATGTAGAGAACCGTGTGCAGTGTGATGTCATGTTGATTTGTAAATTGGGTTTAAAGCAGAAAATGTGTTTAGCGTTTTGGAGAATTGAGCTGAGGTTTTTGCTCTCTGAGTGTCAGTTTCAATAATTGGGCTTTATGTGTCATTTTAGTGTGTTAGCAATTTAAAAAAAAACTGCATCACCTTCAACCAGCGTAGGGGTGTTTTTCATGGATAAACCCCTTGAGATGAGCCATGTTGTTTTTGAGAGGCTCGTGTCATTTAGCGGTAGTTAACATACATGTGTGTGTTTGTCTACAGAATGTCAGCTGATAACCTTTGACAGGTTTTCATTTGACCAGCAGCTGGAGTTAAAGAGGAGCGTGAGATCCTTCAGCTGATAGCATAAAACCATGAAAGTCAAAGACTGGATTTACGAGGTGGTAGCAGCACGGTGCACGGTGATGTGCAGGCATGACGGACACATTATGAACAGCGGCTGCATCGCTGCACTTCTGTCGAGCTCCTTAAACAATTTCCCCTCAGCTCATTTTTAACCTGCCACACAGCCGTCATCATTTAGCCCCATAATCCCCCAAATTCACGCATAATCAAACAAATTAGCCTTTATGCTAATTTCTTATGACTCAATTATGTTAAAAGCCCGGCTTGAATGACAGTCATAATTACAGTCATAATACTGGCAGAGATATTACCGGCGAATAATGCGGTAATGGATATCAAAGGAGCAGGCTTCATCTGCTGTAGAAAGGCGCTGCTGAGTGGGTTAGCGGGAGTAAATAAACTCTGATGTGTTTGCTGATGAGCTGTTTCTGTCCTACAGCACTGCTGAGACGCCACAGAGGTCAGAGCAACAGACACACTGATGGATGGAAAAAGACCCAGTCGTTTCAACAGATTTGATTCCAGCTATGTGCCCTTGTTTGCCTCTTGGCTCTCTCTAAGCTTTTGACACTGTAATGTTTTAAAGTTGTTTTTTTAAAGACACTTGTTTTACCTCATGGCCATGTGTTGGATTTTTCCAACTGACCTTTTTGCTTGTCATCCTCTGATTGGATGATTTACTCAATCAATTTCACATTGATAAATTAAAGGTTTCATTAAGGGAGGTTAAGGGGTCACTCAACTCCATCTACTACAAAATGACATTCCCATACAACTAAACAGAGTAAAAGCTAGAGTGAAGATTGCATCATATGAAACTAGAAAACATCTGAGGCATCCCTCGGTACCAACCATGTCATACTAGCATGTCTATTTCGGTGAGCAAAAACTGGCATGGCCATTTTCAAAGGGATCCCTTGACCTCTGACCTCCAGATATGTGAATGAAAATGGGTTCTATGGGTACCCACAAGTCTCCCCTTTAGAGACATGCCCACTTTATGATGATCACATGCAGTTTTGGGGCAAGTCATAGTCAAGTCAGCACACTGACACACTATTGTTGCCTGTTGGGCCTGAGTTTGCCATGTTGTGATTTGAGCTTATTTTCTATGCTAAATGCAGTACCTGTGAGGGTTTCTGGACAATATATGTCATTATTTTGTGTTGTTAATTGATTTCCAGTAATAGATATATACATACATTTGCATATTGCAAGCATATTTGCCCACCCCCATGTTGATAAGAGTATTAAATACTTGACAAATCTCCCTTTAAACCTGCAGTAGGTAGAATGCTTTTGGCATTATTGGGCACAAATTCCATAATAACCTTTCAGTATAGTGTAATTCAAGTATTCTGAGAGAACCATGGATTTTGATAAAAAAAAAAGTTTCTAATGTATGTATGTGTATTTTTATTCTATGTTTTCGTTTCGTTGTATGGGAACCTAATTCTCAGGAGACCAGGCTGTGCAACCACCACCACCCACTTTTTTGTCTGTATCCCCCTCTCTTCTGTAGACCTGTGATGTGATGATATTGCTGTGTTGAGCATTATTAGAAAACTATTTAGCAGTAGTAAGTGAGGCAGCTTGCAGGATGTTTTCTTTGATTAAAAATAAGAGAAGCATATTGAAGCATCTCAATGTCAGCATTATACAAAGATCTACAAGTACTACTACTACAAGGTCTTATTCAAGTTGAGGCATTCATCACTGATGTTTTATGTAAATGTACAAAAACGCTTAGTTTTTCATTGGATTGATTTATAATATAAATTCAATTTATTTTAAATATAATTGAAACATGATTTCAGTGATTAACCACAACATGTTTCAGTGATTTCTGTTAGTTATATCTCTAATTTCCCCCATTCTCCCCTGTTAACGGTTGATAAAAGTTAAAATCGTTTTCAGTGGGATGATGTTTTTTCTTCACTGACCTAGAAAAAGCTGGTCAGCTCGACCAACAAGACTTTAATCAGTTGCTTCCATCCTTCATATTTTGTAGGTCCCACTGAGATACAAAGACATCTCAATCACAGACTCCGGTCTTAATTCCAGGAGAAGAGGGGAGGAAGAAACAGCTCTTCTGGCAAACATGGTGATTGATACCTCTGCTTATTACAGCAAGAGTCTCCCCTTTTCAAAGCCTTGGAATTTTGGCATGTGAAAACCACTGTTGGACTCCTGACAGATAGCAATAAAAAATGAAATCAAATCACGGTTTTCCAAAGGATCGCAAGAGCCAAGAGTTTGTGTTGACAGAATAATGAGACATTATAAGAAACCCGGACATTAGATTTCTTTGGGGAACAATTTTTCTTTGTTTCAGGATGGATTGATTGTGTTTTGGAAAATGTTCATTCACTCCTCCTCATCGTTTGGGGTCAGAGGTGAAAACTGAAAACTTGGCTGTTCACTGTGGGGGGAACTTGTGAAATCTGCCTCCCTCGATGCTGTTTTTCCTGTTGTGTATCAGATCTTTGTCTTGCTCAGCGGGAACAAACAGCAAAACACGTGGGTCCATAACTTTCTATCACTTTACTGTTGTGCTGATAAAAGCGCTGCCTTTTTCTAAGCGCCTCGCTGAGCGCCGTGATAGATGGATCCGGAGCAACTGCGGAGTAATTGCATATTTTAGGGCCCTCAGATGAATTATCCAACGCTGATCCGTCATTATAATACTGAAACTAAGGCCATCATTTGCAGTGAGGAATGTTGCTCAACACTGGTATTTGCACAGCTGCAGGGGGTCATAAATTATTGAAGAAGACACGCGAACATTAGTTCAACTCTTTCATCACAACTTCTCAAACAAGGTAGCCTCTTCCTTCCCTGCATGTTGTCGAGGAGGCTCTTAGTCTCCACGTCCTTTTACTCAGTCTGCCATTCTGTATATCTCTAGAAAATTAGAGTCAATGATCCTGGACTAATAAGCAACTTTGACCTAAAAACAAAAATCTGGTCCTCTCTCTAAGTTCCATGATGGAGAGGAGGTCGTGTTGCTCTGGCTCTATCTATTTGGCGTGAAGAGGAGGTTGTGTTGCTCTGGCTCTATCTGTTTGGCGTGGAGAGGAGGTCGTGTTGCTCTGGCTCTATCTATTTGTCGTGGAGAGGAGGTCGTGTTGCTCTGTCTCTATCTATTTGGCGTGAAGAGGAAGTTGTGTTGCTCTGGCTCTATCTATTTGGTGGGGAGAGGAGGTTGTGTTGTTCTGACTCTATTTGGCGTGGAGAGGAGGTTGTGTTGCTCTGGCTCTATCTATTTGATGTGGAGAGGAGGTCGTGTTGCTCCGTCTCTATCTATTTGGTGTGGAGAGGTAGTTATGTTGCTCTGGATCTATCTATTTGGCATGAAGAGGAGGTTGTGTTGCTCTGGCTCTATCTGTTTGGCATGGAGAGGAGGTTGTGTTGCTCTGGCTCTATCTATTTGGCATGGAGAGGAGGTTGTGTTGCTCTGGCTCTATCTATTTGGCAACGCCGGGATGTTGCTTGACTTCCTTCTGGATCTACCTTCTCACATATGTTCACATTATTAAACAAGTAGTTTTAGGCCCCTAAACTTGACCAAACTTTATGACTTACTTTTGTGCTTAAACTTATTTTCCTGCTAAATCTGAAAAAATAAAAATCATTTTGGCGAGTACATGAAAAAAATCTGAAAAACATCAGACTTTTCTTCGACGAATAAATGTGAGCAAAAACAAAAGTGTTGCATTCATATTTTTTACTTTTGTGCCTTGGACATTTGGCGAAAATGGAGGCTTTTGTAGCGCACAATGATGTGTTGCTTCTGGTGTGAATTATAGGTGAGGATGAATTTCCATGTGCAGATTTGTAAACCGGTTTTGGCTATAAATCTGAGCTGACATATTGGCACTGAAATAAAATTGATACACTGAATGTGCGTGTGTGTTTACGAGGATGTGTGTGAATTGATGCATGTGTGTGATGCTCCTAATGTCTCTCTGTCTCTCTTAACGACTCCTCATTCTCGTTTGGAGCAGGATATGGATCACCACTGCTCGCTGCTCCGCTGCCGCCGTTCACCGTCTGATAACTCTGTCCAATTAGATCACAGAAACTGCTCACACTCACCGCCTCAGCTCGCTTCTGAGGGTGACAAATATGACAATTACCCAAAGTACCAGGCACTGCTGTTCATTCCTTATTAGAGAATCAATCAGGACTGGGAGCGCCTGGGCCCCAGGGCGCCAGCACTTCCTTAGCCCTGAGGAAGGAAAGCTGGAGGTTGTTCGGCATGTTGGCCTGGGGTTCGGAAAAGACTTGAAAGTGCTTGTTGCTGTTGGGTAGAAACAACTGAGTTTCCATTCCATTTTACGACAGCGTGTTAGGGCCATTGTAGGTAAAAAAAAAAAAAAAAAAAATTACGGAGCTAGGGAAAGGGGTTGTATTCTGAGGAAAAACTCAGATATAAAAAAACTTATATTCTCTGAGAGTGACAGATTTACGCGAAACAAAAAAAAAACTCAAATTAAAAATTTACAAATTTACAAATTACAAATTACAAATTTTCACATTGTCCCGTGTGAAACCAGAAGTCAACGTCGAGTCACATTAAGTTATGCACTTAAGTAACGTCACTTCTGGAGTTATTTTAAGCCAAACCATGATCTTTTTCTAAACCTAACTAAGTAGTTTTGTTACCTAATCCTAACCAAGTGGATCTTTTCCTAAACCTAACTAAGTAGCTTCCTTGCCTAAACCTAAGGAAGTTGTTTCCTGTGAAGTTTATTTTGAAAAGGCTGTATGCATGTAGCGAACCGAAATCAACGTGAGTTGCTGGACATTTGTAGGAAAACAAACGAAAAAGGAGGAATAACTTTTTTGTAAGATATCATACAAACCTTTGTATGAGAATACATTGAAAGAGTACATACTTCAGCTTTAATGTGTAGGAAATTAGGGCTTAAAATATGTTTAGTATCTATTCCCTGGTTCAATATGAGTAAATGACCAAGCCTTTTCAGTTGCAGCTCCGAAGCTCTGGAACGCTCTGCCGCCACATGTTTGGCCGTCCCTCACACTGCCTGTTTCGAAATCTAACCTCAAATAGCACTTTTATTCCTTGGCTTTTGGCTCGGCTTGAGAGTTTCCTTTTTTTAATCCTTTTTCCTTTCCTATTGGTGTTAACGCTTTAATCATTTTAATGTCCTGTTGGTTTTAAATTGGTCTTGGAGTTTTATTGTGTTGTTTTTATGTTTTTTATGTTTAATTGTACAGCACTTTGGTCAACTTTTGTTGTTTTTAAAACGTGCTTTATAAATAAATTTGGATTGGAAATGAAATAAAAATAAGTGATTTATTATAAAAAATACAAAACGCTGTGATTTAAATGCATGACACAGATCATTCCTCCAATAACCAGGTACTTATACACCAGAGCCATGCAACACCCACCATCAGCCATCTAGCCAATCAGAAGAAAGTATTCTGTGTGGTCACGTTATAATAATTATTAATATTTTAATACATTTTTTTTAAATGAGTGGTCAACAGTGTGTCTCTGAAGACATGCTGTGTAATGACTCCAACAGGAAGCTACAATGATAACAACTAGAAGCAGCTGAAAGCCAGTGCAGTCTTCAAGGGTCAAAGCCACAGAGCTCAGATAATAGCGAAGCATTTCTGCAATATTTATAAGGAAGTCAGAGTCTGGCAGAGAGTTTATTTTTTCATTGAGACGGCAGCAACACGAGTAGGAAGTGGAGGTCGCTCAGTAGAGATCGGATGGTATGTCAAGTATTTCTTCAAGTGATAACATTTCCTCATTCGGCATCAACGAACACAGAAATGACATCAATTTTGACACCCTGCAAGACAGACTAAACATACATAATAAAACACAGCGCTCCGAGACCTTGACCAGTGTGCATTTCCCAGTGAGTTGGATAAACAGCTCCACATGTGGTCCTTTAGTTCAGGCCTGTAAATGGATTTGTGGAAGCTGCTCGTCATTCTGTTAACGAGGATTAGACATCCAGGGCAAGCAGAAAATTGGAGTAAGGCTGAACAACACGTCACCTCTGTCAGTCCTTCCTTACTCATTCCATTTAGTCATTCAGGAACTGTTTACCTTCTCAGTTATTTGTGTCTTACTGTTAAATATTACAGGATGAATGCTTTCATATGATGCTGACACAGGTGCGACACGACAGGCGGTAAAAACATTTTTCACAGCAGACATTTTCACGTCATAGCAGGAAAAGCTCAGGTGTTACTGATACCATTAACGATATACTCTTCTATTCAAGTGTCCCAATAAGTCATGTAACAGCGACCGAGCATGCACAATACCAGGACTCTGAAACTGAAAATAAAAGCAAAATAACAGCCAAAATATCAGTACATGATACACTGTGCTGCAAGTATCAGTAAAATACACACAGCTGCCAGTTTATTAAGTACAGTACTGCAGTCTAATACGACAGTCCTGCAATAAATCCTATCTTAAAGTCTAATGTTCAGTGTTTGTTGGAAGTGTTTTAGAGAGATGTTGATTCAGTTTGTAGTGCTGTTGAGCTGTATTGAGTTATACTTTTTGTAGTTTTGTGTCTCGTTGTCGTCGTTATGTGTCTTTTTTGGTCATTTTGCATCTCTTTGTAATTGTTTTGTGTCTTTTTTTGGTCATTTTGCATCTCTTTGTAGTTGTTTTGTGTCTTTTTTTGGTTGTTTTGTGTCTTTATTTTGTCATTTTGTGTCTCTCTGTAGTAATTTTGTGTCTTTTTTGGTTGTTTTGTGTCTCTTTGTAGTTGTTTGTTTCTTTTTTGGTCGTTTTGTGTCTCTTTGTAGTCATTTTGTGTCTTTTTTGGTCGTTTTGTGTCTCCGTCTTTTTGTTTGCATTTTTCATCTTTGAGTGACATTTTGCAGATGAAGGCCAGGGTGGGACCCTGACACTTTGGGCCCCTGGGCCTGTGCCTGGTAGGTCTGTTCAGTAATCTATCCATGCTTAGAGGTGTTTCTGTTATTCAGCCTATACCCTCAGTGATATAGATAGGGTGGGGAGAAAGTCATCTGTTACAGAAAAAAGGCCCTAGCTTATCACTGGGAGACATTAAAACTCAGTAAATATGGACCAATAAAACCATTTCACATATACTCTCAAACCACTCGTATGTGGCACTCAAGAACAAATGTGTTTGTAGGAGTGGTTCCTTCATGAGTTTGAAAAGTCAGTCATACTAATATTCTTGATTAATGTCAGATATAATATCCTCAATAGATATAATATGTTAGCATGGTTTTACTGCAGGGTCAGTTTGGTATAAATGTTGCTGTTTCCCTCTTTATATCAAGAGTATAATAGTTTTCTCATTCCTTTTTAACTGTCACAGTCAGACTGTTTATAGGCCTTTAATCATTGTTTATTATGTCAAGACTTAACTGAAAACATGCTTTCTCATCAGCTGACACACTTGACTGGCATTCACATGGACACATTATTTTCCTCTCAGGAATTCTCCCCTCCTGGCGACCCGGAGAGTCTCCTCCGTGCTCAAGGGGATGACCGATACCTGATCCCGTCCAGGAACCTCCGAGATCTTCTTCCCAGCCAAAGCGAACGCTCTGTTTAATGAATAAATAACGGTTCGGCGCGGTATAGCGGATCACAGGCAAACATGTTTTGAGTTAGTTCTCGGCAGGAAGACGCGACACAGATACCGCCGGGGAAATCCGATGAGAGCAGGGAAAACATTTACGGGGAAGGGAACATCATAGCGGGGTTTGGTCGAGCCCTCGCTCACATCAAGACAAAAGGGAAGGGGTGTGTATTTGATGTGGACTCACACTGAGAGGGCCGGGATCAGTTCAAATGGACGATAACTGTGCAGGAAGTGGTCACTGGTGGAGAGACGGACTGATGACTTACAGATAGTCACAGCATACCGCTCCATGCACAGAAATACTCAAGCTACACAAAAGCACCTGAAAAGAATTCATCTAATTAAACCTTATATGATGCGATAGTTGGGTTAGAAAACCCTTTGTATCGTCACCACACAAAAGATGAGTCTTCTTTTTAAAAACATGACATTGTGAAAAGCGATTTGTGAGTTCAAAATGTTCCATAAAGGAGATTTGTCAAGTATTTAATACTCTTATCAACATGGGAGTGGACAAATATGCTTGCTTTATGCAAATGAATGTATATATGTATATATTATTGGAAATCAATTAACACAAAACAATGACAAATATTGTCCAGAAACCCTCACAGGTACTGCATTTAACATAGGAAATATGCTCAAATCATAAATGGCAAACTCAAGCCCAACAGGCAACAACAGCTGTCAGTGTGTCAGTGTGCTGACTTGACTAAGACTTGTCCCAAACTGCATGTGATTAACATAAAGTTGGCATGTCTGTAAAGGGGAGTCTCGTGGGTACCCATAGAACCCATTTACATTCACATATCTTGAGGTCAGAGGTCAAGGGACCCCTTTGAAAATAGCCATGCCAGCTTTTCCTCTCCAAAATTTAGCGCAGGTTCAGAGCGTTATTTAACCTCCTTTGCAACAAGCTAGTATGACATGGTTGGTACTGATTGATTCATTAGGTTTTCTGGTTTCATATGATGTCAGTATCTTCACTCTAGCTTTAAAACTGAGCCCGCTACAATCAAATTTGCACGTTATTATCGTGTTAACTTTGATTTCCCTAAAGGCAATCCATCGAACAGTTGCGCTATTTCAGTCGGGACCAAAGTGTTGGTCAGACTGATATTGTCATCCCCAGAGCCATGGCTTTGATTTGACTTGTTTAGATGTCCATATGTTGGATATATGTATGTGTTTTGGAACAGAAATCTTGAAGTGCTCCGATGAAATATTTTGTTTGGTTGAGGAGGTTCATGCATGGGCGGAAGCCCCCGGGGCCCTCTCACTCAATCGACCCCGCTCCTCATGTCACGACCCCGCCGTGACCCTCATCACTTCTCACTTCCCGCTATGCATTTTCCCACCGACATAATGACGCACTCCTGATAGCCTCAGAGGCCTTTTTTGATACGACCGCCGCCACCTTATTCAATCTAAACTCAGCGGAAAGCCATAGGTCAAAGTCGTTTCAGAGATGTTTTCCTACTTGTCCTTTTCAAAATAAACACTTCCCCCGCTGTTTTACTGATACAATGAAGAGAATAAAAGGGAGGGCTTGTTCTCCGATAAAAATTAAGTGTTAAAGCTTAGACAGTGTTTAAACTGCAGGTGAAGAGTGTTTATAGGTCAGTCCAGAGGTTCCTTTTGGAGTGACAACCTTGTCAAATAAACATCACGCTAAGTGTTAGCGCTTGTTCCCTCATTTCCCCACTAAAGTCAAACATGCCACGGTCATATTTTACGCTACCAGTACGCACCTCCCCGGAGAGTTTGTCGTACATGTTAACTGAATTTTAATGACCGCTCATGAAACATATTTCCTGGAAGAAAAGGCTGAATAAGAGCCCCTTGTTTTAATGAAGCGGTGTATAATTTAAAATGCCTGAGAAACTTCATCTTTAACCATAAAGCAAAAGGGAGAGAAAAGCTCAAGAGATGCACATAACATCTCCCCAGATATGGATTTAAGGCCATCATACGTCTGTGAGTAATGTGCTGCCTCCACAGGGTTCATCACACCGACTCTAAGGACTTTTTTTTTTTCACTCACAATGTTTATTGCCCTTTTACATTATTCATAACAGCGGTGCCATGTTGAAATAAATAAAAGTGTAGACCTTGTAGATGTTATCATACATGTTCTTATATTCTGTACCTGTATAATATCAAGGCTACAGGGTCAACTTAAAGGACGTCTCTCGCCTCAGTTCTTAGCATGGCTGTTTGGATGGCAACGTCGGTCGGTCCACAACTACTGGATGGAATGCCATGCAATGTGGTACAGGTATTTATGGTGCTGAGACTGAATCCAAAGACTTTGTTAATCCCCTGACTTATCAGGGTCAGGACACATTTTACCGAGACCAACACATTGGCCCAAGACATGGAGTCTACTGGCTAAATTTCCATGAAATTTGCTGTGGACATTCATGAATCCCCAACTCGTCACATACCACCACATTGTCCCCTTGGCAGCGTCACTCTCCTTGGCAAGCGTCGCGTCACGCCCCTTGGTGTCATGCCTTTTACCCAACAAAAATCTAGATTTCCATAAAGTTTGCTGTAAACATTTGTGGTCACCAGAGGAGGAATCTTTTCGGTCGTCCCTTCGTCCCGATCCCCGGCTCCTCCGGTCAACATGCCGAAGTGTATAAATTGCTCCTGAAGGCTGTGCCATCGGTGTGTGAATGAGTATCTAGATTAGATCCTGATGGGCAGGTTGGCACCTTGTATGGCAGCCTCTGCCATCAGCGTGTGAGTGGATGAATGCCGACATGTAGTGTAAAGCGCTTTGAGTGGTTGAAGACTAGAAAGATGCTATATAAATACAAGTCCATTTACCATTCACTTGTCCTCTAACCCCACTATTGGACCAAAATGTCCAGCTTTACACATGAAATATCAATAATAATGGCCAGGTTTCCATGATATCCACTGAAGAATACACACCAGAGTATGAACCCTGATTTTAATGACCCCATAAAACTCTTCTCTAGCATCACCACCATCTTCTTTTTGGAAAATAGGGCTAGCAAGAAATGACATACAGTTAACAGAGATCAATTGTTAATCAATTAATAAATAATCAATTCAGTTTTGAACATGATACTCGATGAAATGCTCTCACAGAATGGTTGTTTGTGCAGTTTTAGGCTCAGCTCCCTCGGATCCAACCACAGTTAAGAGAAAGGTCAAGCTTGTTTTCAAACATGCGGGTTTATCTAAAGTGCCGTAATCAAGCGGCGGTGACCGATGGTGTGATTGCTGGTGTTGTTGTTGTTGGCATCGCTGGCTCTCCACTTTCTTCCAGACCTGGATCTATATTTAGAGAACAGGGCTGTGGTAATGGGATGATAAATGGACCCAGCGAGGCCTAATTTCACAGGGCAGGAAATCACTGGAGAAAAGCTAAACTGTAGAGGCTGTAATTATCCTCAGGGAGAGATCAGTCACAAACTACAATGCAGGAAATGGATGTATCATGATTCATGGTAAGGTAACATGTTGTACATTCAATCTTCCACAGTGATACCACCTTCATGTGCCCGTGCCCCCTTTGTGTGCTTTCTCAGGGGATATTGTCTTTCTTTTTTTTTAAGTTATATGCTATTTAAATGACCTCATCTCATTCCTCTGAGCCACACTGTGTTGGTCACTCACCACTGTTTCCCCTGCAGCTGCAACTTCACTGCATGACGTACATGGATATATAATGTTATATGTAAACAGCGTTGGTGGAGTGATATATTGTCTCACCCGATACATGTTGTTCTTTTGCGCCGTGTGAGATTATTTTGCTCCGTGTGCTTCGGCCTGCACAGTAAAATATTGTCAGTATATTTTAGAGTTCATGTTCACAGGAATCTGGAAATAAAACCCTGGTAGGGGAGACCGGGGTCGGTTGACTCCAGGTTTTTACAGCTGTATCAGGGAGCGCTGTGACATGAACATTATATCAAATACTGTATGTAGCTACTGCAGAGCCTGGTTAGCCGGAGGAGTTTTTTTTGGCAGATGCTTTTAGCTATTATATTATTCCTCCAACTTTAAGACGCACCAGCTAGCAGGGCCAGTTCTAGCTTTTTGGGGGCCCATATGCAAAATGTTTTTTGACCAAATGCTACTTTTTACGCATAAAAATATGTATTTAAATTTAACTTAGCTACATTGTTAACATCAGAATCGAAATAAACATGCAAATTAATTATTGATTAAGTTTTCTTAGTTTTGTATTCAACATAATTCCTTATTAAGTCAATGAAAAGTACTGAAACAAATTTATATGTGACAAAAAAAGGCAATTTATTATTTTTGGTCAGTAAAAAAAATATGCTTGACCGATGGATTTTTTCATCTACCATGGACGGTGAGTCAAAAAGTTAATTTCGGACAGTGAATTCATGTGCATTTTTACATTTTTTAATATAACTCAGTTTTTTAGCATATAGTTTGTATCTTTTCCAGTGCTGCTCTTTTAACTGCCTTGCTTTTCCTCTTTTTTGCTGACTCTGAGAAATACACACAAGATTTCCAATGCACCTGTACTGTCCTGTACAAACAAATCAAAATAAATCTATATCTATATGTACAATAAAGTTAGAAAGTAAGTACGGTAAGTAAAAAGTGTGCCAACCAGCTCCAGTCTAACAATAATTCCAGGTCCCATTTGGATTCTCCTTCACTCTAGGAAACATTATTATTGTTTTGGGAAGTTATATACCCCACATTTTTCATATCTGATCAATATGTGACGCCTCAGTGAGGAGGAGTTTGTTTTTCTCTCAACCAGCAGAGAGCGCCATTCTTCAGTTTGATTATATCGAGTTTCTTCTCTGGGTTTTAACACAAGTGTCGATCTTATCTTTGCCAGCTTTTGTTCAGCTCTGTGTAACAGCTATGATAAAGTTAACGCACATCAAAACTGTGTGTGTGTGTGTATGTGTGTTTGTGTGTGTGTGTGTAGGCCTATCCTATGTAATCTAAACTGGTCCGGTCAGAGAGCTGTTTGGCCTTCTGATACTCTGGAGTAAATATGAAAACAAAGCTTCACGCAGGAAAGCCCTAATTAGTCCGTCACTCTAAACGTACCGTCCAAATCCCCCCCAAAACTCATCCACCCCCTTTCCACTCTCCCACCCTTGCCTCACCCGCAGTATTTTCTCCCCCTGTCAGAGTTGGTCATGAGTGTCAGATTTAATCTGGTGCAAGGGTCGAGCGAGCCCTGGGGTGCGGGGAGAAACCCATCATTTTGAGTTTGTTTGTGTGTGTGTGTGATGGATAGAACAGATAGAGGAAAGGATTGGGCCACGGAGAAGGAAACAGCCTGACAAATTCAATAAAACACCTCTGAAGAGCGCCCGCCGCGCCTTCTGCTTCACTTCGCCCCTCAGAATAAATATGAGTTTGTCTAAATTCGCATTACCGTTGTGTGTAATTGTCTCATTTTTTCCGGACCGTTCCTCTGTTCCGTTGTTTCGCCGAGTGAATCCAATTACAGGTGTCACCATCACTCACGGTGGTGGATGGAGCGGATGATGCGGGGATCTGGACGATTGATTGGCTGTTTGCAGGGCGATCGCATCGATTATCCGTGAAACACTCTGACCGACAGTTTCTATCACTCACTCTCAAATGAGGCTCCAAAGAGCTAAACTTAAACTGAGGGGGGGGAGACTTTATGATGCTAAAACTAGACTCCAAATATTTGCGATATTTTTGGAAACCATACACATCAACCGATGTGAAAACAGATGCTGTCATTTTCCCAGATTTAAATATAGTTGCTGTCTTCAACTTTTCAAAATGAGGACCTTGAAATGGAGATTTCCCACTATCTTAACTTCTTGATGACCTGGCGTCAAGAATCTGGAGGCTGAATCTACATTTGCAGAGCCATGTGATGAAGAACCAACACAGGCTTATAGCAGTTCATGAAACAGTCACGGAATTTAATCTATTTGATTCATGTACATAGACACAAATTTCCCTTTTTCTTCATGACTCTCAGCACGACTTTCAACAATATATTTTTCATGCGTTTTCCTTCGAATGTCCAACAACACGAGACACATGCGTCAATTTCTGCACCAGTCTTTCCAAAATAAAGCTACTTAGGTTTAGGAAAAGATCGCGGTTTGAGTTTAAATAATACCGAAAGTGCTGTAACTTAAGTACGGACGTTACGTGACAAATAAATCAACGTTGACTTCTGGTTTCACACGGGACACAACCTCCTCCCTACGTGGCGTTTGCTGCTATTTATACTTTCCGGTTCACAATTACATGCATTACATAAGGATTGATTTTGTGCTGACCATCACAAAATAATGGGAAATTCATGTCTATGTACACGAATCAATACATAACATTTCGTGACTACTTCACAAACTTCTGTGCGACTGGGCTGGTAGAACATAGAGGTCAGATTTTATGGCAGTATTCTGAAATGTAAGGAGATTTGGCCCTATATCGTCCTGTGTACCAACAAACACAATTGGCTGTGTTCGTGGATGGGAAGCCGGTGAGGGATCATGTTATTCTTCGATGCTGGACTAGCTGGTTAGATGGGGCACCTGAATAATGAAAAGAAGTGGTTGAGACGCCATGGGGGCTTCTCATTCAGAGAATTCATCTTATTCTTGACCTCCAGCCCGCCTTCATCCAAGGACGTTCCAATCCCATAAATTTCTCTCCGGAGAGATGAGGTGTGCGGAGAGAGGAGGCTTCCACAGAAACTCAGAACGTGGCACCGCAGGTGTATCATATGTTGTTACTCCACTATCAGAATTAATTTAGCAAGATTAGGCAAACTACTCATAGAAACATAACAGCATCAATGCCACTCTAATGATGCTAATCATAAAATGAAAATCACTAGATGTGTATAATCTGAATCATCAAAGTGTTGCCATTATCCAAAAGGCTTTCTTTTATTCTTCTCTTATTTTCCGTTTCAATGCATCTGGTCTCATTATGGAAAAATAATGTAGCCTATCCAAAGATTTCTCCCATACATCTGCAGAGTTGTAGATATTGTTAGTCCTGTAATATCAGCCTGAGCCTAAAACAGCGTTTTAAAACAAAAACGACCTCCGTCCAGATGAGCTTTTTAGCACCGTTTCAGAATTGATATCTGTCCATACTACCACACCCGAAAACGCATTTCACATGACCATTCACGTACACTGGGCATGTGCGTGTCGGTGCAAACAGGAACCAGCGCTGGACACAGGTATTGATCCGAATCAGTGAAGGACACGTCATGACTGATAAGACCCAATCGAGAAGCGAACGTTGGTGTCTGCGTCATCGTTTTCAAAAAGGTCTCCGTTCCTGTCCGTCCAGACTGAAACGCAACCCCAGAGACTTAAAACTACAACGGGGTCAGCAGCGTTTTCAAACGTCTCCATATTAGGGTCTCAAAAATGCCGGATTAGTGTGGACGCTAGGCATAAACGTAGCAGAAGTTATGCGTTTGAGCCCTACTGTACCTGTAGCCATTCCAAAATGAGTTATTTAGGGCATATATATACTGGAAAAACAAAGCATGACGGAGCATTTTGGCAAATTTTTCTTGGGCGCTACCCACATAATCAGCTGTGCTGCTCATCCCACAAATGCATGATCCTTACAAGTTGGACATCATTGCGAAGGTAAATAAACAAGCTTTCCAACGATGTAAAATACAATGATCATTAGCATTGTAACAACAGAGAAATAATCCACCAAACACAAGTTTCCGAACACACACAATATATAGCTGTTTAGCCTTATGTCCATTCTGTTTTTATACACACATTTTAATTGTCTATTGCGGTTATTTATTTCTATCTGTCACTGATGCCGGAATAGATCTGTAATTGGTGTTATAACAGCTGTCATCCGATGTCAGTTGTTGTTTTTTCAAATTGCGACTTCATTGTAAGTAATTGCTGTGAACATGTGGAGAAAATGAGGGAAGCTCAGCTATTGTAAATCTGCAATTCATCAGCTAAAAAAATGTAGGTTGGCCACCGACACATTTGCCTGTCGATTGTCCCCAGTTGTTGTTGTTGTTTATCAGACTGTTCTTGAGTCTCTGAAGTTGGACACGGTGAACCTCTTGTTGTTGAGGATAGCTGGGAGAAAAAACAACCAAAAATTGTTCCCAGCATCTTTGTCCGCAAAAAAAGAAGAAAAACATGGATCCATTTTGTGAGCTAAGCAGAAACATAACAGTGTGAGTCTGTTTCTCCGAGGTCACAGTTAAGTGGTGAGGTTAGAGGTGCGGAGAACTGATGCCCTGCCGCGAGTGTCAGGGGGCGAGGGCACGACTCTTTCTAATCAATGGGCACCAGCTTTCAGGATGAAACGCATTAGATCCACTGAGATGAGGATCAAACTGACACTAATGATCCCTCCCCCCTCTAACTTCATGTGGAGTTAATTTCATGGTTTTCAAGTGTTTGTGTTTGCAAATTAATCAGCTGCTTTGCAATTAGTCAACTCTCATTACTTTAACATGACTGGTCAGATTCAAATCTTGGGAGTAAATTGAAAATAATGCAATAAAAACAAACACAAGTAACAACACATGGGGAAACCTGGGATTGTGCTGATAAGATTAAAAATCATGGGCTCATGATGGCATTATTAAAACTTTTTAGTTTATGTCAATTATATTGTAATCCAGCTAGTTTTCCTCGAGGGTTTTTCACCTTTTATTTCAAGCTGCTTTAATCTATTTTCTATTAACAATGGATCAAATTATTATGTATAATGTGAAAGTTGGGGCTCGTCCTGACGAACCCGCAGAGAATTATCATCCGACTCTGCTGCGCCCCCTCAGCTTCACGGAGCACTTTAGCGTATTTCAGCTTGTTGTTTTGATTTTATGGCCCGAGACTTTGCTGTTTTGATTGACTCTCATCAACCTCATTTCCAGAAGTAGCGAACAGCAGGCACACAGTTAGAGACTAGCTGGTGAACATAATGGAACAATTAGCAACTAAGAGACTGATTTTTCCCTCAGGAGTTGGAGGAGACCAACGACAGAGCTAAAAGGAGAGAAAATATTGCATTCATCAGGTGGACACAAACGACTCCAAATAAATGCTATTTTCGCTCTGCGTATTCTCAATGGAAACTGTTTGCTAACACATCATCTTTACAATGTGAGAATATATTTATGTTGTGTTTATGGCTTGGTGTGCTGTCCCCAAGTGGCCAGAAAAAATGTTTTCCTTCTTTGATTTAAGGGTATAAGTATAGAGTGGTACATAGATGACGTATTATTATAGGCCAACCAAGGCCTATTGAAGGAGGCTGGCACATAATACACAATGCATGATGGTATATCAAGTCATGTTTTGTTTTTGCATTATTCTAAACAATTTTTTTGAATTGTTTTGGGCTATGAATAAAAAAACTATTTGCTAAACAATCAATTTATGTTCTAAATATAACCGACTCATTTTGCTTTTGCTTAGTTTCACATTGCGGAAAAACTCATTTCCAGCGAGAGCAGAGAAAACCTTTGTGGATGTAAACTTAATTAGAATAATAGTTTTACTCTGTCTGGATACTCATAACACTTCAATTTGTTTTCTCTTTCATATTTTCACCCAGAGGTTTCGTTTTTCTCCTCCACCTGTGAATTCTGCTCAATGTGCACAAACTACCTTGAACTGTTGATAATCAATGTTCACCCATAAAAACCCGGTTGAGCCGCTCCCCGGGGCGAGGCGTGGCGGTGTCTTATTTATGCAATTCAATATGCGTGCAGAGAGAGTGGACTCGGGGTCCTCGGGGGTATCAGTAATCGTCTGGAATAACTTCCAATTAATGAGCCAGATGGTATTTTCACAGTAACACCTGGGATGTCCAGGCGCTCAGCAGGCAGGAATTAATTCCACTTAGAGTAATATTTCAAAAAGTGTTATCCCCTACATCCCTGTCTCTTCTTTTTTTTCCACTGCGGCTGCTTAAAGCTGTAATAAATATCCTTTGCACTTCTCTAATAGAGCAAGTCTGATTCGCCTGCTCGGGCCTCCTCTCTTGTTTCTAGGGGTGTTTTTAGTCCTTGGTAATCCTGCTGAAAGACATAACTGTCTGGGACGAGTTCCAGGGAAGCACAAGGGCAAAAAATGGAAAATGGCAAATTCCATGTGTTGGTCTGTTTATAACTTAATATGCCACTCAGGCTCCTGCAGCGCGGAGTGAGGGCTCTGGCCCAGTGCACACGGGCTAAATCGTGTTAGTTAGGCAAACACTGCAACATGACGGGATTAACCAGGAATGTGAGCGAAGGCACAGCAGCCAGCGGAGACCGGGCTCAACTCACCGTATTTTGTCTTGTAATTATGACTAAGACCAGTCGGTTTGTTGACCGCGTTGGCCACATCGATAAATGCATACCTCACTTGTTATGCACGAGTCTCTACGGGGCTATTTGGACAGAGTGACACAGTTTGGGGGAAAGGTTGTGTACCACTGACTTCTCTGTGTTGTTCATTTAATCAGCGTTTTACAGTTTAGTTGAGTTCAATTTGATTATTTTGGAAGGTATGGTGGCCTTAAGGTGCAAAGCAAAACATTTCACAACAAAAGATTCATTTTGAAAGAGTGGAAAAACTTTTTGCAAAACAAAACAAAGAAAAGAAAGAAAACAACTCTGCAAAAATAAAACATTACACAAGCAAAACAAACAAAAGCACACAAAAAAGCACAAACTTACACTGAAGAATGTCTTCGTAAAAACAAGTTTTCAAAAATCAGAAAACACATTTACAAAATTGGAAAACCACAAAATAAATAAATAGACAGATAAATAAATAAATAGACAGATAAATAAATAAATACACAGATAAATAAATAATTACGGAGTCCAGCAGGTGACTCATTTGTGGGCACAATACATGAGCATGAATTAAAATAAGATTAGCTCCTACTGACATCTGCTGGCCTCCATACCAACAAAGTTTCTTTCTCACTCATACGCACAACAAGAAACAAGTGACACAACAGAAAAATCACATTAAATTACATGTTTACAAAATAGTTCAGCCACTACATTGAATTTATTTAAGGCTACATTATGTTCCTTGCTCAAAAAAATACTTCAGTATGGGTGGTATGGATGTCAAAAACATTACAGACCAGAAAATTAAGATGAGAAAATGACCAACTGGAGTTCCAAACCACAGCCCCGAGGTTCATGTCTTCACCCTGGGCTTCAGGCTTGCACGGCGCTGATCTCTGACCAGAGAAATTAAATGAAAGGGAACGCTTTCTGTAACATTTGTACAGTTTTATTTTTACAAGAAGCACCGTATTATGGCCCCAGAGAGAAAAATGTGGTTGGTTGAGAAATGTTCTCAATTAATTTAACTACAATAACACTATGGTTTTAGCTTGAAGATAACTCAGAGAACTGGTTTCCACCCTTTTTAGTGCCAAGTAATGCCTACTCCTGACCCCTCATCACAGGTTGCACCTGTTTGGCCGTTAGCAGTTCAACCAAAGACTGATGTTTTCTTCTCAAATTGTTTCATTTTAGGGCTGTCAATCAATTAGAATATTTAATTGCAATTAATCGCATGATTGTTCATATTTAATCACGATTAATCGGTGTGCTGACTTGACTATGACTTGCCCCAAGCTGCATGTGAGTATCATAAAGAGGGCATGTCTGTAAAGGGGACATGACAAATCATTTTCATTCACATATCTTGAGGTCAGAGGTCAAGGGACCTCTTTGAAAATGGCCATGCCAGTTTTTCCTCGCCAAAATTTAGCGCAAGTTTGGAGCATTATTTAGCCTCCTTCACAACAAGCTAGTATGACATGGCTGGTACTTTTGGATTCCTTAATTTCAGACACCAGTATCTTCACTCTAGCCCTCTACAACTTAAAAACCACAAGTTGCGTTAATGCATAAACTTTGACAACCCTAAAAAAAAAATACAATACAACCCCTTTTTTTTTTATCTTGTGACCTTTTGGAGGGCCCCTAACCCCAGGTTGGGAACCTCTGTTTTAAAGAAAAGAGCAAGAGGAGCAGAGAATGATGAGCTGTCTGATCAACATTCAAACTGCACTTTGCCATCATCATTATCTGTGCAAATTGAAATTATTTCTCCCAGGGCATCAAGCGATGGAATAGATTACTTATCTAAGCCAGAGATGCCAACTGCATAATACAGTCATCCCCGCAGAAGTATAATCGTTAAATTTCATGAGTAAAATTATACCAGATATCTACACTTACCACCAAAGCATTTGCCCCTGCTATGAATGTGAAATGCTTCATTACCAAAATAGTGCTGAAGAGTTTCCAAATAATGAAACTTGGCATGTTTTGTCTGTGCCTCTTCCCAGCGACATTGAGTTTATTGTCAAGTGCACAATGGGCGTGCTGTGATGAGCTGCCTTTGATGATCATAAATGAAATCAGAGCTCATTATGATGAGTTCATGATCATCAGCCGGCCCTTTTTTTTGTTCTTTTTTCTCCTGCTCATAATGATCAAAGTCGGCTCAAACGTGTCTCCCTGGGAAGTTCCAGCTCTTGCGGTCTGCCGTCGTCTTGTTTCCAGAGGCAGAGCTGCAGCCCGGGGGCTCGGCCCCTCCATATGGAAGACATATGCACCCGCTTATTTGCTCATGTAGAGACAGGCTGCCTCTCTGCCTGTACTCTATGATGTAATTAGTAGCTTCTCTTGTCAAGCAGGAGGTTACTGTTTATCTTTGTCGAAGCCCGTCCATTAAATCATTATTAGCTGGCTAAATGCTGCAGGAGGAGTTCGCTGCCTGCGTGGCCGGTTCACTGAGTTATGGCCAAATATCGGCCGTGTCTGACTGTCCTGTAATTGATGGCTCTGGTTAAGCTTGGGCCAATCCATAAAGAGCAGTTTCTGCACTGTGGGTAATGCAGGCCTGGAAACATGAGGAAATATGAGATAGAGGAGGCAGTGAGTCACAGGAGGACACAGAAAGTCCCCACATGAAAGCCAGAACACACATTACATCGACCCATGTAATGTAATGTTGCTCATGTCCACCCTGAACACACCGAGTATTACTTTTCAGGAGATTAATAAGAGGATAGAAAAAAAAAAAAGCAGTTCTCTCAGGGCCTTTTTTATGGTTGCATTTTTATTGTTGTGCAGCACTCAACATTTATTAGAAAAATATTAACCCTTTGAACCCCTCCTTTTTTACAGGCTCATGACATGGCCACCAACTGTTTTAGCTAGATTTTCAGATTAAAGGGTTTTTGATAGATTTTCAGACTAATGTCTTTTTGCTAGATTTTCAAATTAAAGTGTTTTGGCTAGATTTTCAGATTTAAGTGTTTTAGCTAGATTTTCAGAATGAAGTGGGGTTTTTTAGATTTTCAGATTAAGGTGTTTTTGCTAGATTTTCAAATTAAAGTTTTTTTGCTGAATTTTCAGATTAAAGTGTTTTTTCTAGATTTCAGATTAAAGTGTTTTTTTTAGATTTTCAGATTAAGGTGTTTTTGCGAGATTTTCAAATTAAAGTTTTTTGCAGAATTTTCAGATTAAAGTGTTTTTGCTAGGTTAAGGCAACAAAACTACTCAGTTAGGTTTAGGAAAAGATCTTGGTTTGGCTTAAAATAACTCTAGAAGTAGCGTTACTTAAGTATGTAACTTACGTGACAAATCAACGTTGACTTCTGGTTTCCTTTCCGAGAACCATCACCTTAACGTGGTGGAGAGGTTTGTGTGTCCCCATGACCCTGAGTGCTGTGTTGTCTGGAGCCTCGTGCTCCTGGTAGGGTCTCCCATGGCAAATTGGTCTCAGGTGAGGGGCCAGACTAAGAATGGTTCACAAAACCTCGATGGAAAACCAAAAAAGAGGAAGAGGTACCCGGCCCGGAGGAAGCCCGGGGCCCCCGTCTGGAGCCAGGCCCAGACGGAGGGCCCGTCAGCGAGCGTCTGGTGGCCGGGCTTGCCACGGAGCCCGGTCGGGGACACCCCGAAAAAGTGACGTG
>CAKAOI010028242.1:0-41104 GCA_916701655.1 Sebastiscus albofasciatus | reverse complement strand
ATTTATTTTACAGTACAGCTGCCTATAGGGATGTAACAACAACCGATACTTTGGTACCAAGTCTGAAATGCAGGTACCATCGGTACGGTCAGGGCTTGGGATTAACGGCATCCCGCGTTCAATAAAGAATGTGTTTGGGGACGCAGTAAACTCACTATCGACCCCTATTTTTTTTCCCCTGACAATGCTACATTGCAAACAACAAATCTGTATTGAAATCGGCACAACGACAGCTAGTTAACTTTTTATGTCGTTTTTCATTTTTTCTTTCTTTTGCTGCTTTATAATGTGAAAAAGTTGTTCCATGCTGAGGAGAGCAGTCCTTCCAATGCCTGGTCTGCCTACTTAACCTATTCAATATTCATACTGTCACATGGGAAAATAAATGACTCTCTCTTAAGAAGCATCTCTTTTACAATACAGCTGCCTCGTAAAGCCTCGGTTATACTTTCTGCAAGGACAGACGCACGGACATGAGCTGATGTGGAATCGTGACGGGGAAACGTTTGGATCTTTTATACTCCGTGCGGGTTTCTGTACGTCCGTGTAGTTGGAAAAATTTGGATGTGCACGGAGAGTAGGAAACCTGCTGCATGGAAACCCCCGAAGGGCCGTGTCGGATGGTGTGACGTAATAAATAAATATCACAATATTTCTATAAATAATCATCAGTAATGTGGGTATAATGACTAAGTGGGTAAAGACAAATAATAGAACAGCTAGAACAGTCTGGTGAGCTCAGAAAATGACATCACTTTACTGTATTGCAGCCTTTAAAACCAGGAGAAGAAAACACTTATGCCATATTAGGATATTTCGATATTCAAAATTTAAGATAATATCTAGTCTCATATCACAATATCAATATAATATCCTATATCACCCAGCCCTAGTGTGACATCACTTTGGCTGTACGGACCCTCACGGATGCAGCAAGTATAAATCAATAAGCTTAAGACCGAAGCAAGGTGCAGAAAATAAGGATGTGTGCTATTTGAAACCACACACACACACACACACACACACCAAATACGGTGGTCCACTCATCCACATCATATTATCAACTTCAAAATAAGCCCCCGCCAAATATTTCTGTCAGCTCCAGGCATGGCTATTATGGGTGTGTGTGTGATTGAAACCATCAAATCAGTTCACAGCCATTTAATCTTGCAGCTCTTGGATCTTGCCTATCCCATTAATCCAGCTTTATGGGCACACACACACACACGCACACACACACATAGAGTGAGCAAGGCCTCATGGTTGACTGGGTGGTCTGTTTAACACCCTCATTCCCAAAAATTACTTATCATCCTCATCAGCCCTCACACTGCCATGGATAGAGAGGAGTCGTTATCGGAGAGCATATCCAGCTAATTGAAGGCTGCCTATCTTAATGCTCACATATAGAATGGAGGGGTGTGTGTGTGTGTGTGTGTGTGAGAGAGAGAGAGAGAGAGAGGGAGAGAGCAAAAAAAGAGGGAGAGATAGGTCATGGCCTAAGGGTAAGGGGACCATCAAAAGCACTTTTATAATGAAAAAAATAATTTACCCTTCAGTTATACGTCCTCTCCATCATCTGACTGAGTGTGTGAGTGCGTCAGTGTGTGACTCCAGCAGCCCAGCAGAGTGTGTCAGTCTAGTAAGATGCTCAGTGGAACTCGATCAAGTAGCACAAATGACCTGAGAGCAGGTGATTGAATCCTCCATTCATCCTTAAAGACCCCCGACTGAGAGGCTGACCACACACACACACACAAACACACACACACACACACATACATACACACACATAGAAGATTGCTGGATCTTTAAATCTGATGGATGCACTTTCAATCCATATTCATTGGTAATATCTATCTGCTAGATTTGGCATTAACCAAGTCCAGTCCCTGGTTTGCACGCTAAAGCAGTGAGGAGGACGGAGCGGTCACAGACGGTGTGTGCGGCGCAGCGGCGCAGGGTGTAAACCTGCGACCAGAGAGGCCAGACACACAGCCATCCAACGTTAAAGATCAAGGTAAGCACTCTACACATATTGACCGTCATCTTTTCTTGTAAAATGTCCGGTGTAATCGGTAACACTGGTGTTTTCACAAGTTTATTAACCGGTGGGAAAATTCACCGTGACATCCCTAGTTCACACTACACGACTGTGTAACTGTTCAAAGGAGCTACAGCCAATGAGAGCGCGACACACAGGTTGAGGGGAAACCAGACGGAGGGGTCGCCTGTAACAATAGGATCTTCACTGGATGTGTTGCATTTGCAATATGGACCAAAGTTGTTGTTGCACCTCGAGGAAACAGGCTTTAAATAGTAAAGACGTGTGGAAACTGGCTATTTTGTGAACATGTGTTTCTCATCAGGGATTCCTCTTGGTGATAGATCTTGTAGTGTGTGACCCCCTATCGACTCGAGACTTCCGATTACAAGACAGTAAGTTGTGTATGTGAACAGTATCAGCGATCTGACAACTTTGAAAGTCTTGTAGTGTGATCTTGGCTTTAAAGGCCTTTACACACCAGGGGCATGAAAAAATAAACAATACAAAATCATGAAATGCTTGCCTGCGAATATTATTTGTGAAATGTAAGAACGGAAGGAGTGGATCTGGTCTGCGATGCCTTTGTCAACGTTGAAAGGAGTAATAAAGTTTGCCATCCTGGTTCAGACTACGGAGCCTCTGTGTTGTTGTTTTTGTAAATGTAGGTGCAACTCAACCAGTTCCGCACAACGTGATTGGTTGATGCCTTTATTCACGATGCAACAGCTCAGAAAATCTCATTCCCAAACAAATTACTTCACTTTTTCGCTGAATAATATTTGCGTTCTGTGTGAAAGTACTCATGACAAAACATCAGTTCGAAAAAATAGAAAAAATGTACATGTGAATTAATCACAGGAAAAAAAGTTGCCGGTGTGTAACGGCCTTAAGATACTTATTATTTATGTTGACACTGAATAATGAGACTCCCTACTGGATGAAAGGTTTGACAGTCCTACCAATCTCGCTGAGAGTCAACACCCAAATCTGCAGTTTTACACGAATTTCAAACACTTTCGGCTCACTGATTTGATTTGAGTCAAACACACCAAAACTATGCCAGTTCATATGAAACAACACTGAGCTTACACAAGCTAGTTCTTCTTCATGTGATCAGTGTGAAATGGAGGCGGGCGAAGGACACAAGTGTAAAGCGAGACAAACTAATAGTAAGCCAAAGACACCCTCTTATCCTCAGCTATTAGTGGTCACACATGTAGACACAAAACAGCAGTACATATTAAACTGGCATTGAACAGGTGGAGAGAATGTGGATTATAATGGGATGTTCATGTTGTTGTGTTTCTGCTGGATAAGTAGGCAATTGTTTGCTAACAGCCACCGGCTTAGCCTTGATAAGCTGATACATTATCAAAGCTCCTTACTGTAAGGTTTGTTTTGGAGTCTTCTACCCACTAGAAGTCAAAAATTGCTTAATGCAGCTTTAAGCTACTTTAGGCTGTCATAAAATAAATGACACAGCTGTATTTTATTTTCTGTAAATGCCTGTAAATACATCCTTACTAGTGCTAAAGCTCCACTTTTACAGCTCAATCTGAAGCACAAAGCCATACTAACTATCTCTGGGCTGATTTGAGCTGGAAATTCCCAGCAGTTAAGTGAGGACCGATTAATTTTATCTGTATTCCTAATGTGTATTTATGTGTCTGCGGGTCAAATCCTCTTACACAAATGCCAGTAAACAACATTTAAAAGTGGGGGAAAATATAAATACTGCAACTGGAGGGATATACTAGCCCATGTTGGGTCATTAGGAAGGCGTTGATTGTGTATGTAAGAGGCATTAACAGCATTATATATAAATGTGTGAACACAACTGTACATAAAGAAAAAAGCAGCAGCAGTGAGTCATCATCTCAGCCATTCCTGAACTGATTAAGAACATACTGCTGTCAGAGTACAGTAAATGTAAAAGTGCCTATTCTTAAAAATATGTGACAGATATATTCCAAGAGAATAAATTTGAACCTGTGGTAGTGAATCCATGAGTGGATCACTGCTTGGGCTGGGTGTCGTTTAAAAAATGTACCAATACCAGTACCCTTAAAGTGATACCTATACCAATAGAGTACTTTATTTGATACCCGTCATGTGAATGGATGCAGTCAGTTGCGTAAAATGCCACCACCATCACTACTCATCCCCATCCAAATGATTTTTAAGTCCCAATTTGTTCTGAAATAATCCTTCCGATTTTATGCATTTGTTTCTCTCAGATGCCACAGGCGTGTAGCATAGCCATACTTTTGAACGTTTTGGTGGCATCTCAGCATGCTGAATGTATGTAAGTGTATGGGTGTCAGCCGAGGCAGCGACTTCCGGATCTGAAAAGTGATGCCAATGCTGAAGTGCCTTAAACTTGCATTCTTTCTAACAGCCAGCAGGGGGCGACTCCTCTGGTTGCTAAAAGAAGTCTGATTGTATAGAAGTCTATGAGAAAATGAGCCTACTTCTCACTTGATTTATTACCTCAGTAAACATTGTAAACATGAGTTTATGGTCTCAATCGCTAGTTTCAAGTCTTCTTCAATACAGCATGATGTTCATTTAGTAAATTATGGTCCCATTTAGAGTCAAATAGACCATGAAGCAGGGGATGCTTTATGGTCGGGGCTACCTTGTGATTGACAGGTCGTTACCACGGTGTTGTCCGGGCTGGGAGTTGTCCGTGTTTTCGTCTTAGAACTTTAACCCTTTCATGAAAGTTAATTATAACATTTTGGTCAACTAAAAATGTCTTATTCAGCGTTTGGTTGCTCCACTTGCTTGTGTCACTTTTGGTTCCAAAAAAACAAGATTGCGACAGCCAAAAACCAAGATGTAAACCTCAAAACTGTAGTCCACAAACCAATGGGTAAAAGCAGCCAAAATATAAGAGTATGTCTTATGTTATGGTAGAGGCATGACAACGTGTGTATCTCAAGAAGTGAAATACAATAGTTGGCAATGAGACACAATAGAAATAATGAACATTTGGGGAAAATTTGACAATCATTGCTGAAATAATACACTCTCCACTGAGTGCAAACTAGTTTAAAATGCATTAGGCCTGTTCATTCATGATCTGGTCACTCTCTCAGTGGCTGTAGCAGTCGGAGCGACTGACCTCTGCTCAGCAGGTCCAAAAAATGGCCTATAGACTGCATTCAATCTGCTTCACTCACCTCTCTAAATGCACGCCAGAGTGAGGAGATCCCAAAGAGAGTGTGTGTGTGTGTGTGTGTGACGTGCACAGTGGGAGGTAGTGTGATGGGCAAAGAGAGTAACAGTGTGTGTCTAAGTTTTTACATGTGCACAAGTGTTGACGCCTCAGCCTCAGGCGGATAAATGTTGGAGGCCGAGCAGTGAAATGGCCACTCAGCTCTGCAGCACCATTGACATTGAGGAGCTTCAGTTATTACTCACTTCAGCCTTAACCACCTCTATGATCCGTCTCTTACAAGCCTCAGTTCATTTTCCTCTCATAAATAATTAGTTTGTCGATAAAAAAGTCTGTTTACACAGGTATAAAGAAACAGCACATAAATAAAATGGGTTTTGTTTGGTATATATAATGCAGATACAAAATGTGCTCTAACAGAAAAGTTGTGTAAAAAGAAAAAGATCAGTTACAGGTAGAGGGCACCGTGAGCTCAAACTGAAAGTTTTCCACTGTTGCTTTCATGCTGCATGAAAATGCCATTTTGATCATTTTTATGTTTCTACTTTAATTGAAACTTAACTTGGTTTATGGGTAGAGCAGATTTCATGACCCATGAAACCACATAAAACTCCATCCTGTGATCACAAAAGTGCTGAGAGCCACGAGCACAACTTTGTAGATGAGTGCGGGAGGAGTACATGGAGTCATGCATGAGCGTGTGAAAAGTGTGACGGTGTGTACGTCAGAGAGTGTGAGCTCAGCGGGCTGAACGCAGCAGCATCTGGGCATCTACCCGCTCCCATGAGCCCAGAGAGCGCCATACGAAACCGGCTACCAGATGCTCCAGGGAGGCAGCTCGTGATGTGGTTCCGGCCCAGAGACAGCTACTCTGTTCTGGACACAGATGCCACACTCAGAGCCCCCCCACACCCCACCTTCCTTAGTGTTTCATCTGCTTAAACAGATGTCTGGCACACAAGGCAGCCCTGCCACCGCCTACGAAGAACTGAATTAGCTCACCAGCACCTTGTCTTTCAAAGCGAGACAGACAGGCCATGTCACTCCCAGAGAAGACATCCAACAAGTTACCATGACATAACTGTGAATTAGGTGCCGTGTAGCTAATGATGGATATTGAATTGTGGCTAATCTTTACAAACAGAGAGAGTAAAGGAGAGACAAAGGGGAGAATCGTGGGACGGTTAAAAATTCATTAGCGAGCGGTGACGGGAAAAGCACAGATGGAGAGAAAGCAAGAAAGACAAAGAGAGAAAGAAAGAAGGGGAGAAATATAAAGAGGGAATCCTCTGAGGAAGACATCTTTCCATTCCTGTCTCCGTCTATTTCTTTCTCTAACTTTGTTGCAGTCTCACAGTGAGTGTGGAAGTCAGTGGAGCCGCTCCACAGGGAGGTGTAGCTAACAAACCCCCTCAGCAAACCTGAGAGCTGCCTTTTCTCCCTCCGTGCATTCATACATGCATTCATTATCTATTGTATTCTTTGAATAAAGAATATGGTACAAAACCAGGCATCTCCGCTCCTTTGTACACGGCTGGATGAAAGGCAGAACACAAATTAAAATGTAATTCATGATGCTTTTGTTTGCCCGCTTTCTCTCCAGCACCTAAAATGTCACAAGGAGCACGCAATACTGCCGGGGTCTGCTGAGGCACGACACAGAAGGGAAGTGTGGGGGGGTTGGGGGTGGTCAGGGATCTTGACTTCTGGGGAAATGAGAATGTAAAGGCGTTCAATTAATTGAAGTGTTAATGTGCTGTGACTCCAGTGTGGTAAACGCCTCTGTATGTGTGTGTGCGTGTGTGTGTGTGTGTGTGTGTTCTGCTCTAAAGTGCTTTTGTTTGCTGTGAAAACTCATTAACAAAGTGAACACCTTTGCGATTTCACCCCCAAAGTGGCGCTCACTGGAGAAAGAAATGAGCAGGAGGACCAGACGTGTACAGCAGAAAGTCAGAGAAAGTGGAAGGAAAAGTGATAATGATGATGTGAAATACTAATGATGTGAATGCGTGAGCAGGGAAAAAAAAAAAAGGATGAACTCAAGAGTCTCAGTTTCATAATCAACATCTCATCTGAAACAAGAGGATCCCCGAAGCTACACTACAGGCAGAGAGAGAGAGAGAGAGAGAGAGAGAGAGAGAGAGAGGGAGGGAGGGAGAGTGAGAGAGGTGTAGAGATGCTGGGAAAAACAGTAGGAACTGGGCAGAAATGGAGAGCTAAAGACAGAGATGGAGAAAACACAGAGAGGACACAGTGAGGGTAAAGATGTGGAGGAGCGAGAAGAGAAGCAAAGGGCTAGAAAGAGGCTGGATGTGAAGGAAAAAAATAAAGCAATGCATACATGATTCATTCATTTTCAGTCTGGTAGTGAAAAATTACTAATTTGTGAGGTTTGTGAAGATCATCCTAAGGTCTTGTGATCCATCTTGGGCTAAAAAGCCAAGATGGATCTGATTGTAAACACCATCATACAGTACAATGGGGCTGGGCGAGTAATCATACCGCATTCCGTTTCGCAACGATGCTGTCGTTTTGTCTTGTGTTATAATCTACCTGGGGCAATTAACTTGGTGGGTCAGAGGTGGCCGCTCTGTGTAGGAGGATCCCCTCGTGGGAACTCTCCCCGGCACTGGCAGACCCTCGCTAACGCATTTCCTCTGTGGTGGTGCGCTGCGACCGGCTCTAGGTCGGCTTGGAAAGGCCCGGGGTAATGGTTTATGTCCACAGGGCCGTTTATGGACACGAGGGGTCGCGTTGCTTTCCAGAACTGGATGCTAGATGGGCTGCCACTAGGCACCTGATTGGATGAACGCTTTCACTCGTTGGCTGCTGCTTCCAGCTTTCAAACTGGAACCAACACGGCGGCTCGTTTGGAATTTTTATTTTTTTTTCCTATATAAAGAAAACAGTTCACAGTAATGTGTTTCTGAAAACATTAGAGCAACAACGGTGAGTTTATACGTTTTTCAGGAGTTTCCAGAGGCGGGAAGTTGCACTGGACACTCCTTATTTGCATAAAGTAGCGTAGACCACAACTTTATGCAAATGAAGAGCGGCCAACGTCTCTGGAAACGCAACGCTGCACTACCAGAATGCATTGCACAGCTGCTTACATAGACAATGAATGGGAAGCGTAGAAATGACGGATCTTGTGGACACATACCATAAGGGTGGCTCGTGGCTCCGGCCATGACCTTTACAGCACACCTTGCGTGTACCTGGCCGCTTCCCGGGGCCGTGGGCTTATAGACTAAAGCTAGCTGTTGCTCGCCCAGAGGCAGACTGTCTCAGTGCATCAGGGGTCTGTTGCGTCATGAAACACGGACCCCGTCTCGTTTACCGTGCTTTGTGGGTGTGACTTTTTTGCCGTGCCATCACCATTCATATCTGAACCACTGTGTTTATGATTCAATTCTTTACTAGAGCACAAAGTTTTTTCAAAGATCTAGCCTCTCAGAGTGCACCAGACTGATGCATTTAACTTTAAAATGTATAAACATGAAGAAACACAGCTCCCTAAAAGCCCAAACTCACTCTCAGCCAGACTGTAACATGTTTAGTTCAGTTTAAGCCAAGATGAGGAAAGACAGCCTTTATTTAAAGTAAGAAGAAGAAAATCCACTGTTAAAAAGACAAGTTCAGTACATGCGTGATGTCAAGGTCGATGAGTAATCCTGTTAAATATTGACCAAATAACTGTGATTATGATTATTACCATAATTGGGCAGCACCACAATATAATACATAACTTACAAGGTAAAGTCCTCTGTAAAATAAACTAACTATATATAGCATTTCCTACCATTTATCTGCTTATTCACAGTGCTGTCGAAAGATGAGAAGTCAGGCTTCGAGCATGCCAAACCCACGCAGCAGCCTTTTTGCGGTCAAATGTAAGGGCAGCGAAAAGCGTGTGTGTTTGTGTGCGTGCGCGCTGCTGTTGTGTCTGCAGATGCTAATCCCAGTGGTGTGGACAGATTGCGAGTGTTTTAAGAAGATTACAGATTACAGACTGCAGAGGCAGATTAGCTGGCAGCTCGATCTGCACCTCTGGATGGACCGCTCTGCTCTCCCACAGCCCCTTCTCTGTGTGTGTGTGTGTGTGTGTGTGTGTGTGTGTGTGTGTGTGTGTGTGTGTGTGTGTACAGTATGTGTGTGCATGTAACATGCTTTAGTGTTTCTGTTGGTATTCAAGAAGTAATCATGATTGGTGGTAATGATAGTTCTGTGCACATGCTGCGTCTTAAGCTTTTGTGTGTGCGTCTCTGTGTGATGGATGCTGATTCGCAGAGTATCACACAAACACACATCCCATTTCCCTTTACAGCGAATAAAGGCCAGGAAAATAGGCTACATATATATATATACACACATACTCCCAGTGGGCTGTAAAGATATTCTCCATGCCAATTATATCTGAGAGAATGTCACACACACACACGCAGGATGTGGATCAATGGGAAGGGCAGCCAGCCAAGAGCCAAGTCAATTCTCCCTCTTCCGTCTCTCTGTAATGGAGGAACCCCCTACTGAAAAATACCAATATTTAACATGTTACAAACTGTTTAAAATACCTCAGTAAAGCAGGCATACATTTCACTGGGATTTCTTCTTTTTTTTTGCATAATAATTCTAATTTTGACACAGATGTAGATTTAAGAAGGATAGAGTACTTTGTAGCATCTGCAGCTCATACTGAGAAGTTGATAACTGTGGTTCAATCATGAGTCAGAGCTGTGCTGAGACCCCCCACGCCCTCCCAGTGCACTGGACTTAATTTAACTTACAGAGGTGAGGGGAGAAAAGGTAGAATACAAACGGCCTGACGAGGAGGAAAAGTACACAGTTGTGTAATTTCGGACGAACCCAAAACACTGACTGCATGTTTTGATATTGGATGTGAATGATTTTCCTGCTGATGGGGAGGATAGTACGCCTGTCACAGTAATTACGTTATCAACTTATCGCATATTATATGGACATGACCTCGACATTTTAAAGTTATCGACTTATCGCATATTATATGGACATGACCTTGACAATTTTTACATTATTGGCGTATCGTACGTTATGTGGACATGACCTCGACCATTTTTACATTATGAAGTTATCGTACCATATATGGACATGACCTTGATAATTCTAACTTCATAGATTTATTGTACGATATATGGAGGACATGGCCGATCATTTTTAAGTAATCAACTTATCGTACATTATATGGACATGACCTTGTTCTTTTTTACGTTATCGACTTATCGAACGACATACGGACATGACCTTGATCATGTTTGCTGACCTTGATATTGCCCGTTATGTTTACATGCATGTTTGTTTACAACATTTTAGCCAACATGATTATGGTTTTCCCCTACCATTATAAGACTTGGGCATTGCGCAGACATTGTACATTTTCGTTACCAGAGCCAGAGTCCATTTTATTTATTGTTTTATTGTGTGGTTTTATTTGTTCACATTCCAATTCCAATGTTTGAATATTCGTAAGACTTAAAAGTTCATTGCTCTTTGAGAGGGTGTACTTGCATTATTATGCTCTAAAACTGCCGTAAAATGACAATAATATCGTTTATCACAATTATTCATAAGACAATAACAAAAGTAGTTGTCGTGACAGGCCTGGAGGATAGGATTGTAAAGCTGTGTGTAAAAGTGCACACTGCTGAGCAGAAAGTCAAACATGAATTGGATTTATTACCTCATGGGGGGTTTCACTAATACAAAAAATGTAGCTGACCTAAAAAGTGCCATTGACATCTACCTAATGGAACCGTCCATTAAAACATTACAAACACAAAAGCAAGTGAACCTGGTCTGAAATGGTGAGCCACAACAACAAAACAACATTCCCATCGGGCTTCCAGGTGCAACAGGAAAATAAAGTAAAAAAGGCGGGAAACTTGGTGAATAGTTATCTTCATGAACACGTTTAACTCCACTGCACCTGCCTGCTCATTTTCATCACAGCTGATTTACAGAAATACCACTGAGACACAGCCTGCGTGGAGTCAAGTAGGTAACCTGAATAGGCCGTCAATGTATTGTGGCGTTGAATTGTATCCATAGCAACAAGTGTCACTGGGGTGCCACAGCAAAATTGGCATCAAAGATAATATTACAACATAATGTTACTGTGTAAATAGGTGATGGGAGGAATTCTACCAATACATGTTATTCTAACCTTTTGGTTGTCAAGCCAGTCATTTGTTCTATTCTTCCAGGCTTCCTTGGTCCTGTTGGGTCCAATGAAAGCTTGGAACTGGACCCGGTTGGTCTCCCAGATATCTCTAGGGCCACTACACTTCAACGTGCTCAACGGCCACCCTCGCTTTTAAAGTGCTGCAATTCAAACTTTACACAGTTAAACAAACGCCTCGAGCTTGACATTATTCTTTACAGGTGGTGCTTTATTTTTTACAGCTTGCTACTTTATGCACACATTCACATGGTGTCAGATGAGTTTCTGTGCAGCATAAAACTCTTCTGAGTAAAAAAGAAGAAGGCTTTCCAGATATCAGAGGTACACTGTGTCTCCAACTCCAGATACAAATTCAGAGTTACAAGCTTACTTTTGCGGGGAAAAAAAAGCTGTTAAAGGCTTTGGGAGCCGGAACAGTAAGCTCCGGGTTCCAATGATTTCCTGATGTCAAGACTACACAGCCTAAAAGAGCTTTTCTGTTTAAGATTTAGTCCAACGTTCATTCCAACAGCGGTGTCGACCGTTAACATTGGGAAACATAAATTGCAAGAGGCAGGCTGGAGAGAATGGGCAAAAAAAAAAAAAGCCTGAGACTGTAGACGGAGCAGATGGAGATGAGAATTGAAAGAGGGAGAAAGAGAGCCTTCAACAGGGTTTTCTTTGAGAGTTTCCACACAATGCTCTGTTGGTTACTATGACGCCCTGGAGTCGCCTGCTGGGCCCATACAGGCTGAAGTAAGAGGTCTGTTTGGCAGTCGTGAAGAAACTATTCAAATCCTTCACCGACAGGTTAAAGCAGCAGCGCTACTGTTTAACTAATTAAAAATAAAATGTCCTGCATTCAAATTAGTACTTTTACAGCTTAAAGTAAACAAGTAGCAGCTGTAACATGTACTTAAAGTATTAAGTATGAAGGGTGGGCCCCTGTATGTACTGTATAAGAAGTATTTTAAAGTTGTAAGTGGTCTTAACCCGCGAGAACAACTTGACACACAGTGCTGAGCTGCATCTCAAATTAATCTTCAGGTTCTCAGCTTTCAGATGATGTACACCACTTCTATGTGACATCTACTGTTGACCTGCTATCTCCCCCTAAAGACCCCCTGTACCCCCCCTGGAAAAGACAAAAATGGGTCTATTGTGGGTCTCAGAGGGTTAAGAGTACTAGTTTAACCTCTGGACATGCGTCAGTTACGTTAAGACTGCCCCCTCTTAGTAGATTAGTCGACTAATTGGTCCTTTTGGTCTCAGTCGACTAAGATTTCTATAGTCGATTTGTCATTTTGTATGCTTTTTTCATGCTTAATGACTTATGTATAAGAAACTTATTAGCACATCTCTGGTAAACACAAGATTTAAAGTGGTGCTTTTGTGTGATTCTTTGTGGAGAAACTCTGTTTTACAGATCTGACGATTAAATCTACTAATTGATTAGTCAACAAAAAAGTGTTAGTCAACTAAGAATGTCTTTGGTCGAGGACAGCCCTAGTAAGTTCTAAATCTGCTGAGTAACTAATAACAACAATCTGAGAAATACAGTGGAGTAAGAAATTAAGTGTTTCTATCTGACATGCACTACTAGCTATCACAAATCGGAGATCCTCAAGTAAACTGACAAGAGCTGTGGTTGTTGAGTTACACACATGCAGGCGGTCGGGTTGCATGCTTTTACATCTGTCACCAAACCTAAGAAATTCCCATTTTTTATTGCAGATCGAGTCTCAATTTGAAACATGTAGACAGGATGAAGCTGATGCAGGTTGTGTGCAGACAGAGAGAGAGAGGAGAGAGAGGAGAGAGTAGAGAGAGTAGAGAGAGTGAGGGTCTGCAGAGCACACCACCAGCTTCATGATTAATGCGGCTTTTAGCTGCAGCGGAGGGAGCCGGGGCCCCCTCAAAGCAAACTGACCGGGTCGCCCATTCAACTCTCCTCTCATTCCTTCTGTCGCTCTCTCTCTCTCTCTCTCTCTCCATCAACCCAAAAAAAAACAGTGACTGAGCACCAGCTACAGCCTACACACACACACACACACACACACACACACACACACACCATTGACTACATTTCTACACTAACACTTCTTCAACAACCGTGCAACCTCCACTTCACTTCACTCCCATTGCGAGCCAAAGTGGACTAAACCACCACACATCAGGAACATTTTCATTTACTGTGTGGGTAGGAGAAAGCATTCGTCTATAAAAGGAACAGGAAATAAAGTAGCCTAAAGAAAAAGGTGTGTGGCTGTACACTTATAAAATGGGTCACAAAAACACACTATTGAAGAATAGGTAAAGTTGAAGTATAATAAGGTTACAATGAAGTCACCATTGAGAACCAGAGACAGGCTACTATAGTCCCTCAGATTTCCCCCCGTTGGAGGCAGAGGAGCAGGCAGACATGCACACACCTAACAAGAGGAAGCACACTGAAGTGCACGTTAAGCAGTAAAGACATTTCCATCACTTTACAGGAATTAACTGTGAATAATCTGGAGTCTCCCATTGAAGGGCGCTCTAGAACAACTCCACACACACTGCTGCTGCTGCTGGGAGGCAGAAGGATGCCAAATGCAGCAAAGCTCCCGCCTAACATCACACACACACACACACACACACACACACACACAGCATCAGACCACTATGTTTCAGTGAGGGGGTCACTCCCCCCAACACACCCACCCCACACACACTCTCGTACACTAAGATCCTGATGTACCAGCACCACCACCAGCACCAGCAGTAGCAGCACCACCACCAGCACCAGCAGCACTACCACCAGCACCAGCACGACCAGCAGCAGCAGTAGCACCACCACCAACAGCAGCAGCACCAGCACGACCAGCAGCAGCACCACCACCAACAGCAGCAGCACCAGCACGACCAGCACCAGCAGCAGCACCACCACCAGCAGCACCACCTGCAGCAGCACCACCACCACCCCCACCAGCAGCACCAGCAGCACCACCAGCACCTACACCACCGGCACCACCAGTAGCAGCAGCAGCAGCACCAGCAGCAGCACTAGATAATTCATTGCAGTGATCGGAGCAGCAGAGCTCAGTGAATCCACAGGCTCCTCTCAGCTCCAGAAACACTACACTAAAAAAAAAAAAGTGCACACTTTGCAGCCCCCTTTACGCACGGGACCAGGACGAGATGTGCCACTCTGCATGGCTTTGCGTCCGGATGCTTTTTAGTTTCTTTTTTGTTGCATTGGCGCACTTACCTTTGCACTACAGCGAGAATGAGCACAGTTAGTTCCCATCTTGTGAAAAGGCTTTAGAATCCATTCATATCTCCTCCTGGTTGATTCAGACATCCACAGAGTGTTTGAGCAGTAATCCAGTGTTCCATCCCGAGGAGACGCTCTGCGAGCTGCACAACAGCTTTCTACACAATCCACACTAAACTATGCCAGGCTGCTTTTCAGCGCGTTTTTCTCCCTCTCTCTCTCTCTCTCTCTCTCCCTGTCTCTCTCTCTCTCCTCCTCGCTCCTCTGCCCCCTCTTCTCTTCTCTCCTCCTCCTCTCTCTCCTCCCTCTCTGAGGTTGCCTGGTTACCTCTTTCTGTAGGCTGGTTCAGTCCGCCGGCCGGCAGCCAATCACAAGGCCGGGTTCAGCTTAACCCCTCAGCTGCTGAACTGTCCTGATTTCCAGCTTTCAAGGAGTGGGAGTGGAGGAGGAGGGGTGTGTGTGTGTGTGTGTGTGTGTGTGTGTGTGTGTGTGTGTGTGTGTGTGTGTGTGTGTGTGTGTGAGGAGAAGAAAAGCACTGGGTGATGGTGGAGGATTTAGAAAATGTATATTAACAAAATTATAATGAGCAAGAAAAGATGAAAGAGGAAGAGGAAGGAGGAGGAGGCTGATGGGGGAATTTGAGTTTGAAATTAAAAGTTGTGCAGGAAACGTCATCAGACTTCAGTGTTTGTTGTAGTTTGGAGGCCGTTAAAGGATGACTGTGTACCGGCTAAAGTTCACAGTCGCCACACGCTCACTCTTTTTTTAAACACACACACACACACACACACACACACACACATATAGTAATGCTGACAAAAAAAACACATTGAGTCATGAGTGCACGCAAGCAGTCGTCATGCTGCAGCCATTCATTCATTCAGCACAGACTATTGATTCGTTAACCACCCGCACTTCACGAGTCATGCAGGCTAAATCGTGTGTGTGTGTGAGTCATGGACTTGGCAAACTCACCACTTACTTTGCGAATGGGAGAACACTTACTGTAAGAAAAAAACATGTTTTTAAAAAAAGAGAAAGAAACTAGAATTCTTGAGTTATGGCCAAAAATGTGTTTTGTGAAGTGGGCAACTCCTGGTCTGAGAAGTGAAGCCAATGCTGAAGTGCCTTAAACCTGCATTATTTCTAACAGCCAGCAGGGGGCGACTCCTCTGGTTGCAAAAAGAAGTCTGATTGTATAGAAGTCTATGAGAAAATGAGTCTACTTCTCACTTGATTTATTACCTCAGTAAACATTGTAAACATGAGTTTATGGTCTCAATCACTAGTTTCAAGTCTTCTTCAATAAAGCATGATGTTCATTTAGTAAATTATGGTCCCTTTTAGAGTCAAACCGACCATAAAGCAGGGTATGCTTTAGGGCATGGCTACCTTGTGATTGACAGGTCGCTACCACGGCGTTGTCCAGTCTGGGAGTTGTCCGTGTTTTCGTGTTGGAACTTTTTTTGTGTGTGTTTTTAGTTCATGAAAGTTAATTGTTATATTTTTAGTCACATAAAACTGTCTTGTTAAGTGTTCGGTTGTACTTAACTCCATCCACACGTGTAATTTCTGGTTGCAAAAAACCAAGATGGCGACAACCAAAATGCAGATCTCAAGGCTTCAAAACATCACGGTGACTACGTCCACTTCTTATATACAGTCTATAATTTTGTGAGGTCACTTGACCTCCAAATTCTAATCAGTTCATCCTTGAGTTCAAGTGGACGATTGTGCGTTCATGGGAATGGGACGGACGGTTATATGGACAACCCGACAACATAATGCCTCCAGCTATGGCTGTCACTGTGCGGATGCATAGAAAGACATAATTCAGACCTAAAGACAGAAAATACAACTTCCTTACTGTTATTGTTTATTTTATTTATTAGAGTGAGATTGACAAGAGAAAACTTGGATGTAAGAGGATGATGCAACTCTGCTGACTTCACTGAACTACAGCATTTTGCCATTTCATTCCTTTCCTCCATTCCTCCTTAAGCCTTAACCTTGTGCAGCTCGCCCCCTTTAATCCACACCTCCTTTCACTTTTCTGCCCCTGCACCTCCTCCTCTTCTCCCTTTCTCCTCCACTTCCTCACCCTCAGATCATCCTCTTCTCAAGCTGTGGCGTGCTGCTGTCAGGGGGATGTGACAAATAAGTCAACATTTGGTTTAAAATAACTACGGAAGTAGCATTACTTATGTACGGAAGTTACGTGACAAATAAGTCAACATTTGGGTTACAATAACTAAAGAAGTGGTGTTACTTAAATACGGAAGTTATGCAACAAATAAGTCAATGTTTGGTTTAAAATAACTATGGAAGTGGCGATACTTAAGTACGGAAGTTATGTGACAAACAAGTCAACGTCTGGGTCAAAATTTCTACGAAAGTTACATGACAAATAAGTCAACATTTGGGTTACAATAACTAAAGAAGTGGTGTTACTTAAATACGGAAGTTACGTGACAAATAAGTCAACGGCTGGGCTAAAAATAGTATGGAAGTGGCGTTAATTAAGTACGGAAGTTACGTGACAAATAAGTCAACCTTGATTTCTGGTTTCCCACGGGGTACAAACAGCGGTCTCTTGTGTGAAAGTCCGGTGTTTTTTGACCCACCCATCCATCCCGACCTCCTCCCCACACTGCGTTTGTCGCTCTTTATACTTCCTGGTTCACGATTAAATGGATTAAGTACGCATTGGTTTTGTGGGATATATACAAATTACAGTGCATTACTTTTCCTAGGTTAAGAAACAGTGTCTGACAACAGTGATTGAAACCTCATTTAAATCTTAATTTCTCAACCTTCTATGTCTCAATAAACTTCCTTTCTTTCTCAACCACACCACCTCATCACTCTGCCCTCCTCACCACTCTCTCTCTCTTCCCTGCTCTGTTTTCCTACCTAAGTATAGCTGTAGTTTACCTTCTCTATCGATGCAGAGCCCTCCTGTCTATCTCCCTCCCACACTTCAGTATCTCTGCCCTTTTTTTTTTGCCATATCTCCCTCCCTCAGTATCTGCCTCCCTCACTCACCTTCCTCCTCCTCTGTCTCACAGTCTCCTGCTGTCTGTCTGTCTCGGCTTGGCTGAACAGATAACTGCTGGATGCTCATGTGGGCAAAGCCAGCTTTTCTCTCTTTCCTCTCACTCCTATATGTCACACACAGCAGTCACATAGAAACACACCTGACTAGATGTAAATCACATCAACACACACACACCCTTTTCTCCAGACTCTTTAGGGTAATCCATGGGAATGCCCAGATGGATATGATATCCGGTGAGAACGTGAAGGTCAGCTCCCTCTAACTGTTCACACTAAACATTGTTTCACAGGATTAGGATTCCTCTAATACACACATATGCAGAGAAAAGGACAGAGAGATAGAGAGAGAGAGAGAGAGAGAGAGAATGAAAAAAAGGACAGGGACAGACAGGGAGACAAGAGAGAGAAAAACAGGGAAAGGGAGAAAGAATGGAAATTTATGCGTATTATCAGCAAAACGGGTCAAACTCGTTAAAGGCAACAAAGGCAGCTCTCTAATTGCCTGAGCTACAGCTCGGCACCGCTCAGCTACAGTAGTGGCAGTACAGTACAGCGGGATGGTCTCTGACAGTCAGTTCATCATTGGATATACAGTAAGCCTGATTAGAACATGTAACATGTTGACCAACAATCTTCAAACTGCACATACGTCAGATTTAAGTACTGAAACATGTTCCTATGGATGAGGGAATCTCTGGATAGATATGATGCCAACTCAGAGCTCAAACCGGTGGCTCAACAGAGAAGATCTGGAGCACATGGTCATACAGGAGTTCAAACTTTTAAAGGAATACTTCACCCTTTAAATGACCAGTTGTTTATCAATTACTCATCCTGCGTTACCTTCTAGAAAACGCTGCTTTTTTCGCATGAACAAAGAATCCAAAAACGGAGAAAAGTTCTGATGAATTGAAGTAAATGGGGGCCGCGTCTAACAACAGCGAAACTATATCGAAACATCCGTTAACAAGCTCTCACACAACTCCTGCAGAATAATCCAAGACTCATTTATCCAGTCATATGCTCACTACTTCCCAAACACATTTTCGCTAAAAATCTTTTAACTATTTGCGAGCGAGTCCGGACGAGTCCAAAATGTTTAAAATCGTAAGGTTTTAGCAAACATGCATGAAGTACTGAGCATACTGGGGCAGTCCTCTACCAAAGAATTGATTAGCTGTCCACAAAGAATCACACAAAAGCACCACTTTAAATTTTGTGTTTACTGGAGATGAGCTCATAAGTTTCTTGGAAATAAGTAATTTAGCATGAAAAAAAATCACAAAAAAACAACTAATCGACGAAAGGAATCTTAGTCGACTGAGACCAAAAATGACTGATTAGTCGACTTTAGAGACAATAATACTGCACGAGTTGTACAAGAGTTTGTAAACGGATGTTTTGATATAGTTTTGCTGTTGTAAAAAGTGTTTACTTCAATTCACCAAGACCTTTCTTCATTTTTGGATTATTCGTTCATGAAATAAAAAACAAAGTTTCGGGGTGAGTAATTGATATACAAATGGTCATTTTGTGGGTGAAGCACTCCTTTAAAAAGGTGTAGCAACTAACAAACAGCAGCTCTTCATCAGAGTAAGAAGAAGAAGCTGTGCTAGTACTGCGCCCAGCTAAGAGATGCATCTCATACTATAGACAGGTTCTGGGCATTGTCTCTAGCCATGGCCATAGCTTATATAATATATAATAATAATAATAATAGCTTACACCTTTCAGGGGGCCCAAGGACGCTTTACACACACACACACATATATATATATATATATATATATAAACAAATTTTGCAAAAACAAATTGCACAAAACAGAAAATAATAATAGCAGCAATGGTTGCCATAGATAACATAATTAACTAATTCCATAGCCCTTGGTGAACCGAGGTAGGTTTTAAAGGTGTCCATAAATGCAGCATTACAGATCTGCCGGGAGAGAGTTCCAATTACAGGTTGGGGGGCCGGCGCATCCTAGTAACCAAGATGAATTAATCCATTTATTTAGTCCATATGTTTCAGGTGTGTTAAATATGTAAATCCAGTGGCATTACATATTTTCAATACCACAACATACCAGGGTGGAGGCCCAGCCATGTTTTGCATACATAATGATGTGCCATCACATTCAGTATTCCAGGTTGTAGGTGAGCTATTAGCTGCATGCAGACAATTTAAACATCTTCACTGCCTCCTCTTACTCTGATGAAGACATGATGTTGGCGAAATGACGGTTGCTACAGCGTATTTAAAGCTATATCTGCATGCTCCAGATCTCATCCCTCCATACTATATTCAAATATGTCTTTCTGTAGTCACATGACATTGTAATCAAATGTTAGTTGACGCCCGTAAATGACACAGTCTCCTCTGAAAAGGCGTCAATATGTCTGGAGGTGAATTTGTTAGGCACATCTATACTGGAATGAGATTAGCTTTGACCCAAATGCACAAACGAGTACACAGCGACCTGTCTCATCTCCCGTACTGCTTATTTAGCTACACCAACACCAGGGTGTCGTGTGTGTGGATGTGTCACAAAGAGTGAATGAACGAGAGAGAGAGAAGTCAGAGGCAGATGGAACGGAGCTACGAAGCTAGACCCCCCCTCCAAAGACGAAACATCTCAGCGTAACCGTAGCTATCAAAGCACGCCACTCTTCAATAACTCTGATGTATCAGGATATCAAGTGGCTGACAGATGTGAAGAGAGTACAAGTGGAGATGAGGAGAGATGGTTTATGAGAGAGAAAATATATCTGAAAACGCAGTATGTGCAAACACATGCAGAGGAGTTTTGACAATGTGACATTCTCATATGTAAATAAGGCGAAAAGGAGACACTGCTGAGCATGATCACAACTTAAATCTAGGTGACAGGTTGACTTGTGGGTATTGGGTTAAGGTAGAGGGGAAGTGTGTGTGTGTGTGTGTGTGTGTGTGTGTGTGTGTGTGTGTGTGTGTGTGTGTGTGTGTTAGCCCGCAGGGGGTTAGATATAAAGATGTGCTGTGTTGAAATGTCACACATGTTTATGCTTTCATCACGATGTGTAACTTTGAGGGCTTTTGCCTCTGGGAGGATCCATCATATTTCATCATGTTTCATTAACACGTTTCATGCGTATGCAGACATGGGAGCATGCACACGCATACACACACGCAGTTTCCCCTTAGAACAGAGGGGAGGTACAGGGTGTCTAATCCCACCTCTGTGTGAGCGTCGCTGTGAGCCATGCTGCCAGTCTCAACTCACTGTACTCCATCAGCCCTGACACTCTAAAAACACCAACACATGTCACCCAAACACTGTTTTCCCAATAAGTTTTTTAAAGATGAGGATGTATTGCTCACCAGTCAGTGGTTCTTGCACAATTAGCAAGTTCTGGTGTGGCACGAGAAAGACAATTGTTTGTTAATTTAAAAATAAGACAAAACAATCATATAAATGCATTAATTGTATGTTATTCTTGTTTCATAATAGGAAGATAATTTGTGTCTGAGAAGTAATTAAAGGAGGTTATTAGCAGAAAAAACTTAACAGGGTCGCACTGGAGGTGACAGGAGGCGGTGGTGATAACATTAGTAGCAAATCAAACCAACCCTGTCTCCGACAAAAATACCTTCCCATACGACTAAACCTACAATCTTAATTACGTTTGGATGGAAACATATTTTCTCAGTCGCAGTTTTAAACACATGGTTAACGTTGTGAATTAAAATAAAACAAAACTACTCGGTTATGTTTAATAAAAACATCATGGTTTGGCTTAAAATGACTACGTTTGTTACGTTATTTATATTAAGTAAATAGGTCAACAGTGACTTTTGGTTTCACACAGGACACGGACAGCGGTCTACTGGCTGAAAGTCCATCACGTTCTCATCCCAACTTGTCACATACGGCTGCTTTGTCACTCCCCTTGGCGTCACTTTAGGTTTAAACAACCACTATAGTTAGGTTTCATAAAAACTACATGATTGGGTTTAAAACTACTACGATGTTACGGTGAAAATAAATCTGAATGTTGTGAAAACGGGACATGAACAAACAGCTGATTGTAACGTGAAAGTGAAACTTAACACACTGGACATAAACAGCGGTCTCCTGGACATATGATGTTTGTCAATTTAAAAGATGAATTTGCAAGTCAAGGAAGTGTCAGTTTGTTGTAAAACTGTTGAAGTACAAGATTGTGAAAATACGTAATTAGAAAGACGACACACCCAAAAGTGGCGTAAGTGACGTCTCTCTCTCTGAAGCTACGATGCCTGAGTGTTTCATACTGGGATGAACTCACACCAGCAACGGGTCTGATCGTTCTGTCTCCGTCGCTGGATAAAACACATCAGGTCAGATAACGTTTCATTTGTGCATGGAACATAGCTAAGTTAGCTAGCTAGCTAGTGTTGGTGACGTATATTGTGCGAGACGAGAGATGTAGTTCACTGAGCGGTTTCACACAAAACTAAATTATCCTACAACAAACTGAGACTTTCTTGACTTGCAAAATTATGTTTTAAAGTGACAAACATCATCTGTGTGCTTCATGGAGTAATTCAAACGGGACCAAAAAATATTCGTCTCTTGTCATTGACTACGGTACATATTTTTCCCGAATAAGGTCCCATGGGGTCCACCAGAAGGGGCGGGACTTTGCCTCTCTATTAGTCAGATAGATACAGAAACATGAGAAAATAGGGACCCTTTAAGACCAACCCTCATGCTCCCAGAGACAAATCCTTACTGCAGACAGCAGAGATGTGCCTCAAGTGTATAAAAATCAAATACAAGAATCATACATCAGTGTGGATTGAAGAGTTGATAAGAGGATCTGCTGTACACTATATTCCTCCTGACTACTCTCCGCTCCGCTAGACTGAGGAGTTATGATACTGACCCGGCTCAACCTCTGGTAAACTCTGTGAATCACTCATCGAGAGGGGTTAGGGGAGGAAAAGTATGTGTGTGTGTTGCGTTGGAGGAGAGGGGGGGTGATGGTAGCGGTGAAAAGAAGAGAGAGGGGAAAAGAGGGCAGAGGAGGTGGAACAAGTCAAGCTGACACAGTTTCAGTGTATTCTCAATATTGTAAATAATGCAGGATGCGCTGTTTCTCATGGATGTTGTCTTCATCCATTTTTAACTGGTTCAGTTTCACAGTAGTACTCCAGCTCTCCGTCTCTCTCCCTCTCTCTCAGCCTGTATATGTCTGGATATGTGCAGCAGGCATGTATTTAATGTGATAAACTCACCTTTTAGTCGAGGTCACAGAAAAACATGCAGGTTAATGGCTCTCTGCTAATTGTTTTTTTATTACCGGAGTTAATCAAGTCCACTTCAAAACAGATATTGGTAATGACCTCTCACTCTCTCTCTCTCTCTCTCTCTCTCTCTCGTGCTGCTTGTTTGGCAGCGATTCAGGACAAAAGTCAAGTGACCTTCATATAAATTACATATAAAAAAAAATACATTCCTGATGCTATTCCTTAAGTTAGAAAAGATAAAATATTCTGTCAACCCAAAAATTCCGTGCAACATGGGACCCTCTAGTATCTTATTTTGAAAGGCTTATGACCCAAAAAATGAATTAAATTCAATTTATTTTTATATGGCGTCAAATCATAGCAGAAGTTGCCCCGAAACGCTTTTTATATAGCACAGGTCTAGTCTAATTATTCGCCATGATTAGCCCACCCCAGAGACCGCTCATCGAGCGCTCTACACACTAGAATGTAGTGTTAATAACTGATGGTAAATAAGCCTATAATGTATACTTGAACATCCACAAATTTGTTTATATTTCAAAGCATGTATATGTATCTTTTCCTATGCAAAATGTAAATTAATTCATCTGTATGTATGTTTTATTTGATCAATTTTGTGTTTGTTGGTTTTTTTATTTTAATTTAATTTAATTTAATTTAATTTAATTTAATTTAATTTAATTTAATTTATTTATTTATTTATTTTTTAAAAATGTATTTTACTATTTAATTTTGAATAATCATTCCCTGGGTAGATATGTTTTTATACATTATTTTGTCTTGGCAGTGGGGGTGAGTGACAGTGAAAATGTTCTATGTTAAATATTTGTGAACTATGCCCTTTTTCTTAAATAAAAATATTACTAAAAAAGCAAACAAATTTACATTCCAAAAATAATTCATTGCTTTTGAACAGCTACCAACGGGAAAGCCAAAAGCCTCATAAAAAATTACTGTCACAGTGTTGCTTCAGGACGCGTCTCTTGATGACTCTGCCAAGACAGTCTTGACTCTTTTTTATCACATTTTCATGTTTACAAACCTTGAGTGAGTAATATCACAGGAATAACAGAAGCTGTTGGGGATTTTTTTAGAGCGGATTTTCCCTTTAATGCCGTGCAGCAGAACGTCCAAATGCAACGCTCAAAGCAAGGACACAGCAGGAACTCCAGTTTGCTTTCTGAGGCTCCACAATACAGCTAACTGCATTACATTAGTTCATATGGTCAGACACGCTGTTGATGAAACCCCCTAACCTCCACCTCAACCTTAACTCACAGCATGTGTGTGTGTGTGTGTGTGTGTTTGAGAGAGAAAGTGTGTTTCTGTGTCGGTGTGTGTCTATGTGAGCTCTGGTTGGTGAGTGAGGGCTGCCTGGGGCTCATTGCTCATCTCAGTGGGTATAAATAGAAAAATAGAGAGCCAGGAATATAAGAGCATCATAGTGTGTCTGTGGGGTGTCTGTGGGGCGGAGACGCTGCTCAGAGCTAAAAAAAAAAAAATAAATAAATAAAATGTGATAGCAGGTGGATGGGCTGCAGGATTCAAAGCTAAACAAATGTTGAATCTAACAGCAGGTTCGGTTTGTCGAAGTGAAACCGTATCAGAGGTCGCTGCAGGACTGTGGCGGTCAACGTAATATCAAATAAAAATGTTTAAAGGGCATTATTAATCTTATTATTAGGGTTTTATTAGAGCTGTCAGCCGATTAAAATATTTAATCGTGATCAATTGCATGATTGTCCGTAGTTAATCGCACATTTTTTTTATCTGTCCAAAATGTACCTCAAAGGGAAATTTGTCAAGTATTTAATACTCTTATCAACATGGGAGTGGGCAAATATGTTTGATTTATGCAAATGTATGTATATATTTAGTATTGGAAATCAATTAACAACACAAAACAATGACAAATATTGTCCAGAAACCCTCACAGGTACTGCATTTAGCATAATACATATACTCAGATCATAACATGGCAAACTGCAGTCCAACAGGCAACAACAGCTGTCAGTGTGTCAGTTTGCTGACTTGACTATGACTTGCCCCAAACTGCATGTGATTATCATAAAGTGGGCATGTCTGTAAAGGGGAGACTCGTGGGTACCCATAAAACCCATTTATTTAGACATTCACATATCTTGAGGTCAGAGGTCAAGGGACCCCTTTGAAAGTATATATGTTTTAGCGTCAAAATGCTCGCAAAACGGGAGTATACATATATACACAACCTCATATCAAAAATCCAAACTAACCCTTTCAGTTATTTCCAGACTTAGCAAAGCTAACGTTGACACAGCTAGTGCTAGCGTTCACATTATTATAACCTTATTGATCAGCTTACTGTGGTAACATACAGTATGTCACTGCTTTTTGCTGACGGCTGCGTGGGCATCTCATGCTGCTGCTGTTACAGTTGTTTGTTGGTTCGTTCATTTTCAACAGGTTCAAAACAACATACTCGTAGCAGAGTTTGCAGCTCTCATCTCTTGTTGCTGTGTGTTGCCTCAGCACCCCCTGGTTTGTTTTGGCATTGTTTCACTGGTGCATCACTCAGGTTTTTGTGAGATTAATGTGATGTGTGGAGATGAATGCTGTGGATGTTGTATGTGAGTTTCTATTCTATTCACTCTGTCGCCATTTGCTGTAATCACTCCCTCGTTCACCCTTTCATTACTCCCTTTTTTTTGCATCTATAAAAACGACACATTGCACTGTGGGATTGTTAGAATACCACGGACACTAATTAATTCATTTCATTGTGTGGATTTTTGAGGGCACTATAAAGAGCATAGAATCCACACTTGGACACTCAAATGAAATGTTAAAGGGTAATATGGTGCACGATATAGCAAATAGGTGATAGAATAGGCACAGACACAGACAGCAGCTGAACAAAAGGTAGAACAGATAGCAGGTTATGATGTGATGACTAGGGCTGACGTGGTGAAGGACTTTCCCCTGCGGTGATAATGACTGGCTCAACAGCGAGATATACGGTATTATTGCATTCTTTTTTATGCAAAATACTTAATTTATCCTGATTTTAGTGCTATATACATATGCTTTATTGTTAGGCTATTATTAGGTGTATTGTTGCTTTATAAATGGCAAAGATGATGGTTTAAAAATGATTTAAATACTTTTTTTTGTTAAATACAGACACAGAAGGGTCATAAGATGCAGCATTTTTTTCAGCTGAGGCACTTTGGTTGCATCTGGTTGCTATGATACGGAATATAAAAATGTCAGCACCAGGAAGAGTACTTGATTAGGATGACGTAAGGCCGAAGCACATACTGAGAGAGGATGTGTATTACTTTCTCCTCCATTGTTGTTGTTGTTCAGCACTTACTGCCTACATGTAGGATGTGACGGTTGGTCTTTGTGGTATTTGTCCCGCCCCTCCTCCATTGTGATTGGACGGCTGGGTAAAATAAAGTGGCAGTGACGAGCACAGCGTTTTACCCAACATTTTTCAACTCTTGGCCAAAAAACGTACAGCATTTTGCCAAGAAGTGAAAGTCAGTGGTTCGTTTCATTGCAACATCAGCGCCCGGCAGCAAAGTTACGCTTCCGCCTTTTTGGACTGATAGCGACCACCGGACACCAGTAAACCGTCCGCCTACAAAGTGCTGTACAAAGGTAAAACAACATTTTTTCAATTCTATTGTCATATTCTGCCGAAATGGCCTGTGTTGAACAATAAAATACTATAAATATAATAAACATTTTCAGTCCAAAAAGGAGGCAGAGAAAAACAACAGAGTTTCGTCTCTTTGCTTCTATACTCTTTATCTCAACGACCAGAAAAAAAACGTTCCTCGTCACGCTGTTGGCGTTTGTAGCACAGTGTAAATACGCGGCGCTCCCGTTGCAATGAATTAAAGAAAGAAAAGCGTGAACATAGCGGTTGTGGTGGTTGTTCGCCATCCCCTGCAGTTGGCTAATCAACAGCGCTGTATTGCAATATTGCGGTTATTGCGACAGCCCTAGTGATGACGTTTAAAAGATGGCGTGTTTCATGCACACAAACAGAGTGCTGTGAGAACTGAACACATACCTGGACGTCACCACACCTGGTGTCCATATCACTGCTCCTCAAAGTCGTAAAGTACACCTGGAAGGGAGAGTTAGGGGAGAAACAGGGAGGGGGAGGGAGAGAGGGGGGGACACATCATTAAGAAAAAGCACTTGTCAGGTAACCCATTAGAGTACCATTACAATACCAATCTCTGCTCCCCATCTTTCCCTCTCTGTGTGTGTGTGTGTGTAATTCTCTTTGGGTGCCTCTAGTCACCAGCGGGGAGATGAGATCATTACCTGTGACTGCGAGGCTAATGTCACACTCAGCCTCAAAACACACACACACACACACACACACACACACACACACACATATATATATACACACACACACACAGAGAGAGAGGGCCACGCACGCACACACACATTCAGACTAAGGAGGCTAATGTGACAAAACTGCGGTGACCGCGGGGCTTGTCTCCATTTGGATAAGGCAGCCTGTTTTACAACCTGCTTCCCACACCGGCAGACAAGAGAAACAAGAGGATAGAGAGAAGAGGGAGGAATGACAGAAGGATGAATAGAGGGGCATCTAATTGGAGACATGGTGGGAAACGAACAGCCATCTCTCTGTTTCTGGTGGAGAACGGAGACTGTACGGAGAAAAAGGGTACAGCTGCGGACATAATGTATGGCTCAGAATAAGCTCATTAGCAGTGGTGGGACTGTGAATGACAGATAAGGGGGGATGTGGAGGGGGATGATGGGAGGGGTTGAAATGGGTCAGAAGGTGGAGATGACTGGCCTGGCCTCTAATTAACTTCTCCATCAGCCCTACGGCTCTTACTTCATATTACCTTTACATTACTTATACTGCAACAACATGCATGACACTGTGAAGGAGGAACATGCTTCTGTCGCTAACATAGATTTGGTGACATAAATTGTGATGGCTGTTTTATACTGGTATGGATTTTAAAGTTCAGTTCAAGTGTTTAGTTTCAAACCTGTCTCTCAAAATGAAGTTGGATTAACCAATCAGCTTGTTGGTTGGTGTGTGGCCCAGCAGCGGCACGCAACCATTTGTGAAGATTTGGGAAATTTGCGAGTCAGCTTGACTGTCAAGCCGCCCACACATGATCAGCGGTAAAATTGCTCTCTGCTGGCGGTGCCATTGTTTCCCTTTGGCTTGGTGCACAGCTCAAAATCGCCACCAAGCTCTAAACTCAAAGTTAAAATTATTTCGACTTTGACCTCGGTTGTTGCTGACCTTTCAAAGCGCAACCAATGGGATAACAACTATACCCGTTGTTGTTGCCTAGAAACAGTGAATGGTGTTTCCTTGCACACTTTTTTGCCCTACCCCGCGGTGAGCGAAGAGCAAATTTCCTGTCAAGTGAAAGCAGCGTCAGCCTCTGTGACAACACGTTCTCACTCCTCATCAAATACAGACGCGTGGTCAGCGGCCCTACTCTTCAAACTATGATGCTCTAGGTACCCCTGTAGCATCAGTTTTAGACGTGTCACGGACGGCGTGTCAGTTTACGCTTGTTACATGCATACAGTCTTTTCAAAGTAAACTTCCAAAGTAGGCTAACTTGTGCCTGATTTATACGCCTGCAGCTGTGCGCCTATGCGTTCTGTGCAGACTGGTGCGGATTGCATCTAATTTGTTTTGGATTTGGAACCGTGATTTTCAAATCCTTTGTCAGATTGTCTTTGATTTGTTTGATAAATGTGATTCAATAGTTTCATATAAGTTTGGCCCAACACAACTCCATGGCTGGATGATGAGGAGGAGCTCCTGTGCAGAAAAAGGTGGTATGTGCGGCCTCTAAATACAACCCGGCTCTGATCCAGTCAAACTTCTGCGGCATCTGTGGTGCCTGGCATGTAGTCACTTTTTCAGGAGGTGCGTGGCACGTCTCTGCAGCTCTCTGCGAGCTCTGCAAATCATCTCCGTGGCAGGTGATAGGCTGAACCATCTGTTAATCAAACTCCAAGCCCGTCGGAAGAAGAGCAAAAACACCTCTTCCATCGAGAAAAGCCTTCAGTGTCGTTCTTCGCTCTTCTTTCAATGAAGAAATGCTATTGCTGCAGCTAAGCTAACCTCTTTGAACAGTCGTCTCTCTGTGTCGTGTCACACACAGCTAATCCACATGTAACTGCCAGTAGCTCCTCACAGGACACTGATTGGTCCATTCTCTGGATTGCCGAACACAATTTATTACTTGAAGCCTGACAAGACAGATTTTTGTGTGATATGTGATCCCTCGATTCTCGCGTGATCTTGTGACATCCCGAGAATCCCACTGCCGTGCGAGGTGATTTTCAAAATAAACTTCCAATGTAAGTTTACTTAGTTTTTAGGTTTACTTGGTTAGATTTAGGAAAAGATCGTGGTTTGGAGTTAAAATAAGTATATTTGTTCTGTAAAATAAGTTTGTTTTGTTATGTAACTTACTTGGTAAATGGTTATTGGACTTGCATTTATATAGCAGGCGCTAAAGGGTGCCTCGGTATCAGACGTCGAGGGACTGACCTGGCGTTGGTTTTTGATAATAAGACCCTCCTCTACATAAATCTGCATAGATGTTTACATGCATTTTCACAGAGGTAGAATCACCACATAAGCTTTCAAAGGAAAGCTTGGAAGCTCATGCAGAGTCTCCACTGCTTTGTGAATCTGGTAAATGATTGTAATACACACCATTAGAGCACCATGACCTCACAGCAGGCTTATTAAAGGCTCCAATTATGAACAATAATAACATTTCAAGGGCTGTATTATCATGCGATATGAAATCTGCGTCCTTTCTTTCTCCCTTCATGTTGCCTGTTTCCAGAGGGGAGAGAGAGTATAATATACTGCAAACACTATGGAGTTACTCATTGTTGTGTTTCGTAAATGAAAAAAATTGAATTCTCGTTCCATACGGCATGAAAATAAAGCTAGAGGTGCAGTCTGTGTTTATTCTCGTGCTGCTTCGATGCACAACAACAAACTGTGTCAGCACACACTGAAATACATACATATAGTGTGGTGATGCTGTGGCGGTCTCTCCTCCTCCTCCTCCTCTCCTGCTCTCTCTCTTTAATTGTCTCTTTCAATCCAATTTTGCTTTCAATTTCAATTAGTTAAGCGTCACATTAGCATTACTGGTAAGCACAAACGGTTTTAACAATGCAATTTTACAAATCATGGGATTTCACCCTCTCTCTCTCTCTCTCTCTCTTTTCACACTGCCTCTCTCTCTCTTGTGCCCTCTCTCTCTCACTTCCCAAACACGCACACCCACACTATGTGTCCCGCTCATAATCATGTTGCAATCATGTGAAAAAGCGTAGGAATATTAAATATTAACTGCACATTCATTCCAGGCAAGCAGAATATGAAATGAATTAATCATGGCATACAAGGCTGTCTAGATTTTTATCCTTTATCCTTATCAGGCCTTCATGTGCTGTGAGGATGCTCTGCAGGAAATTAACAGCGGCCAATGAGACAGACCAGGTGTGTGTACTCTATGTATGTATGTATGTATACTACATGTGTCAGAGTGTTGTGATTTGTCCATTTGAAACCTGTCACTAAATGTTACTCATTCATGCCACAAACGTCTCTGTGACATTTATTTCACAGAGCATTCCACCACTGTGTAATGTCATCACAGTAAATATACTAATGATGGGTGGTATCTGCTGAGCAGATATCACAGTATACGGTGTATTAGGAGCTTTCTAACGAAAAAGACCCTGATGATGTCATAGCGAAAGCAGCAGGGTTATCTCAGCTTTAGTCTCGCAGTGCCAGATAATCGGAGATAATAGAGAGGGAATTATGACCTGTTTAACTTCCAACAAAAAACAGTATGCAAATGGTAATAAAGGAATGGATGTTGAAGTGCATGGGATTTATTGTTTTACTTTTGTTTTTTACTGTAGTAAAGAATTTGTATCAAGAATCGTGGGATTTCACTGGTATTGGTGTCAATTACTAAATTTCTGGTATCGTGTCATCCCTAAAACCTGGATTCAGACAGTTTAATCACAACCATTTATCTACACGTGGAGATAAAATGAGAGCCGGGAGGCAGCTGCAGATTCTGGAGGAATAATGAAACCTGCAACCGCGAGTCACATTCTGGAGCCGTTTACTGGCGGGAGGAGAGCGCTGACATTATTTTTGTTTTTTAAACTTTGAACAGCAGCAACAGTGAGGGAACCATCTGTGAGTGTCTGTTAGCATGTTAGCAGAGCAGCTGGAGCAACAACACTTCTATGCACAGTGTTTACAAGTACACCACTTCTGCACGTCACCGCCCCAATATGAAGGGATGCCCTAAAGACTTTTCTTTTTTTTTTTTTAAATATATAATCGTTTCCACCCAGTTCTAGCAATGAAACCAGGGAGATTGTCTTCAGTCTTTATAATTGAGCAAAGCGTTTAGAGACTGGCTTGGAGACTACAAATTCATAACAGAAAGCCTGCAAGAAGGATCTGACAAAAGATGCTACAGAGATGCATTATGGGAAGTGTAGGATCCAAGGATCCTATCTCGGCCTCTGCTGATTCAATTTTGAACATCATTTTTTTTTACTTCCATGGAAATCCTCCAACTTTATGAAGTTCAGCGCGTCTTTGTCAAAAAAATATGATTCATGGCGACAAAAGTTTACCCAAAATGCAAAAAAAAGCACATTGAGGAGCGAGAGCAGAGGAGAAACTCAATGAGTCTCTTTCGAAGCCACACTTTAGGACCAGCACTACTTTGCTTTCTCTCTCTCTCTCTCTCTCTCTTTCTCTCTCTCTCTCTCTCTTCATCGCTCTATCTCTCACGCTTGATGGCCCCCCTGCATGCTCCTAATAACCCATGATGAGTCCTCCACACTTGAGCACCCTCCCATCAGACACCCGCTGAGACTCACACACACACACACACAAACACGCACACACTCACACACACTCTACCCCTCCGTGTCGGACATAGAGGGGTGTGGATGATGACAGTCATCAGCGGGGCAATTAATGGGCCCGTCCCCTGGTTACATTACAACAGAGAGATGAAGAACAACATTAGCCAATATGGCTGGATCCTAACGGTATAATTAGCCTAGCATGCTGTTCCCCACTTGGACCAGAAAACCCGAAAGCGGAGCCAGCAGTGATGCAAAGACGTGGTGAAGGAGGACGACCAGGGAGAGGTGGAGTGTAGAGAGAGAGAGAGAGAGAGAAGTGGAGTACAGGAAAACACACACTGTTCAAAGATAAGATAAGGAGGCTGAAAATAGTAAAGCGATGAATACACAACAGCTTACGAGCCTGAATCTGGCTCTGTTTTACACTGAAAGGAGGGAGAGGTCGGGAATGGAGGGAGCAGCAGAGCCTCGTAAGCCCGGAGAGAGTGATGGAGGTAAGACAGAGAAGTGAGAGGGAGGCATAAAGGAGAGGTGGATGAAGGGAGGGAGAGCAGAGTGCTGTAGACACAAGACCATGCTCGTAGCATACTGATGCCGCTGTAAGACATGCAGTCAGCGTGGCCTCGGCGAAGCAGCCAAGCATGTGCTGCAGAGGGCTGGGCTGTAACACGTTCATGTGTGCACGCATTGTTCATTATGATGTTGTGTGAAAAATAACACAACGAGGGGAAAGGTGGGATTATAGAAGAACATGCACTTTACGTGTGTGTGTTTCTACGATTGTACGTGGGTGCGGTGCGTCCCATGTGTGTTTGTGTGTGCATCGTGTGCTGCAGTGGGCGGTGGGGTTGTTCATTATGCTGCGTGTGTCTCCGCCTGCAAAGCCTCTGTTATCACAACACAGAGCCCCGGCAGCTCCTGTGCTAGCTCCGTTACCATACTTTAGTCCCGTGGGAGCTCCTATAGCATATTCTGCTTCTCAAGGACGGTATACCGGAGCTCCGACAGAAACACAGACCCCCATAACCCATCACGACCAGCTCCACTCATGAACTCCTGCTGATCGACACGGGAGAACGTAAACAAAGGAAGTCTTTGTATTTGTTTCTATTTTTCCTGAATGTTAAGTTTTATCTAGTTACTAGTTTTATTATACTAAACTTGCATCTGATGACTTGAGCTATATAAATAATGTTTGATTGATAGTAAGAATGTTAAAGTTACCATGAGGAACTTTCATTTTGCGTTGATTTTGGCGGTCCCTGTGGACAAACGTGGTAGTGTTTCCGAGTAACAGACTCCCTTTAGAAAACATCTTGTTTTACTGCAGCAGGGTCTGACAGTCTGTCTCGCACAGTCCTGGTTCTGGTTCTCCTGTGAATCCCTTCTCTCCAGCGGGCCCAACAATACGACCTGAGCCTCCAGCAGCGTGGCGTCGGTGTTGGCTCCCAGCGGGGACCGGCGGAGCAGCAAGGCGAAGCTCTGCTCCTGGCCGGAGGAGGAGGCGGTGCTGTTGGGTGCAGGGCTCTCCACCTCTGAACCTGCATGATTTTGTCCAATTTAGCCGAAATCCGACCCGGTGGCACAGATGACAAAAGTTAAGAATAACTATATAGAAATAGCCAATGTTCTCGCTAATGGTCTTGTTTACTTATGTAGATCATATAGAGGTATCAGTATTTACTTGAGACTGTTTCATAACAAGCTTAAAGTTCCTTGTAATAGCTTTAAATTCCATTTTCCCCTATAATAATTAACTGTGCGTACTTCATATTACATGGAAAGATGGCAAAAAACATAAAGGAAGAAAGGGAAGAAGAAAGAAAGATAAAGTCTCGTTTAAAGAGAGAGGAAGAGCTGGACAAAAAAAGACAAAAAGGAAGTGAATCATAATGTAAAGAGTGTCAGCATCAATTTGAATTACATTTGAAATTCTCATTGAAACAACGGGACTTCATTCAGGTATTATAATAACTGCTCCGCAGTGTAAAGCATGCCAGAAGGCTGCCTGTATAATCTCTCTTTCTCTTCCCGCTCTATTTGACTCCGTCCAGGACACAACAGGAGGCAGGCTCTTCCTTTGTGTCTCACTCAATCCCTCACATTCACCCATCTCTCAGAAAGAGATCCATAAATGGATTTCATTCATTAGCAGAGATGAGAACAGCTCGCAGGGGGTACAAAAGTGTCTTTTTTCCTGCGTTTCTAAAAGTGTGCCACACTGTGAAAAACAGAAGGAAAATAAAAAGAGAAGCGAAAAACGCTCTGCAATGTTCTCCTCCATCTTTAATGAAAGAGAATGAGAGGAGCTGTCGCTTTCTGTCTCCCACTGCTCCACCACAACCTGATTACTGTCTGATGATGATGGCACTACTTCCTGACATCTAATTGAAATAATTGTGTGTAATCACTTTAAAACACTGGCAGGAGACACGCGAGCGATGAGAAGTAGTTAAGAAAGGCAACGGCGTTTTAATTGAATCTTCGCAGATGCGTCTGATTCCATCAAACAAGTCTAAAACCACCAGGAGACAGGCGGAGACACAGCGGTGGCACAGTTCAATTGAGAGATGAATGGTGGGGTAATGGGTTTAGGGGGTTGTGAAAGAGAGCGGGGTTTAGGTGGATATGCTTCAGCCATTCTCTCACACTCGCACACTTTATCCCACATAATCTTTAAGAAATCTTCAGAGTACCGCACTGTATCCACCATCCAGGTTGACTTTCCCAGAAACCGATCTTTAATACAGCATTTCATATAAACAAGCCAAGCGAGGATTATGTACCGTTAACTGCTGATGCTCTAAAAAACACCTTTTCTGGCTCGGCAGCACCGAAGCCCACGGCTTGTGATCGCAAAAGTACAGACACCTTGCAGGTTTTGTTGGGATGTATTTTTAACTAAAACGCTCAGTCTGGACCTCAATGCTCAGCCGCCGCTGTTTCATGGGCCTGTGCACCACGGGGGCTGCTCTGTGGGTTTCTGAAGGTCCATATCACACAGAGCGCCCGGGCTCAGGGAGAGCCTGTCCACAGCCATTTCCCTACTCTTTAATCTCAGCGGCCGACTGGAGAGAGCAGCGCTGCACATTCCATTAATGTAAAGTGGGGCTTGAAGGCCCGTAATTTATTGGCTCTGCAGACTCGCCTCCCCTCATCTCACTCATACTGGCTCCCGGCCACCAAATACTCCCCCTGATACCCGCCGACATGCAGCACCCTGCGCTCAGCGTTTTACGCTATTTTCGCTTTCTTTCTCCCTCCCTCTCTCTTTGCTTCTCCCTCCATACCTTTCGCCTCGACAGCTCTCTCAATAGATTTACCTATCATGCATACATACATACAGAGAGAAGCTTTTTTCCTGTTCAGAATGATCATAGTATTTCATCCCAGCTGCTCCCTATAAGCTTCTGCTATGAAAGGAGCCAAGGCCTGGCTCCTTAAGCAAGTACTGCAATCACTGATTTAACAGATAGTTTAATTACTACCAAAATGACACACTCACGGAGCCACGGAGATAACGGCAGGAGAACACAGGAATCCCCTGCTGAGAGAGATGAAGTGCCAGAGACAGAAGAGTGTGTGTAAGACAGAAAAATAGAGACACACAAATCTTATTTTCTCAGTTGATCTTCCCTCCTCATACCCTTCCTTCAGTCTGGACTAATTGTTATGATCTGTGTTGCTATAACAAGGATGCCCTCCTGACCATTTAGAAGCCAAACAGTACCAGGCTCTGCCAGCAGAGACTGATATGTCAGGACCGGGGACAAGCAGGTAAAGGCCCAGACACACCAAACCGACATCAGAGAACTGCAGCCGACGGCCAACTACCACGCATGTCCTCGGGTAGTCTGTATTCGTCATGCAAAACGGAAGACCTTTACACACCGGGGGTGTGATGAATAAACAACGAAATACTCCTGTGAATATTTCGCATCAAAACTATTCATACTGACAACGAATTTGTGACAGTTGCAGCACTTGTTCAATGAATAGATTTGCGCAGGCAGAGGACCAACTACGGGGATCCTATTGACCCAGAGCAGCGTCCTGCAGTCTGTCCGAGGTAAACTGTTGTATAGCAAAAGCTACTGCATGTTATTTTATTGAGTTTCCTTTTAGCGAAATGCTCTGAGTGAATTTGTCTCTGGTAAACAGTTACGCAGTGTATATGTCTAGGGCTTTTATTGTGAAAGGTGCATTGCAGGACAGCGGAGCCTCCGTGTTGTTGTCATAGATGTATAATACATCCATGGTTGTTCAACATAGTGTTGAACCAGTGTACGTTTTGAATGTCAGTTCCTCAAAATGTGTGCGTTTGATGTCTTTATTCGCAGTCAAACATCAACATTGTTCAGAAATAAAAGAAATTACGCCACTTTTTTTGATGTGTAACATTTGTGTTCTGAAAAAATATATTACAAATTAATTACATGAAAAAAAAACACACTAGCCCGTCACCACATAGAAATGGTTTGAATATCCAGCAGTCAAAGATCTATGGATGGGACGCTCTTTAAGGATCATACGTTTGTTACATCACTACGACCTTGTTGCAGTCTCCTACTGGTTTTACCCTCCCCAGACCTGGAGCATGACAGAAGCACAGCTACACTGATACATGTTATTTTATAGGAACACAACACACCAACTAAAAATCCCAGCAGGAAAAGCACAGTTGCCTTCAACCTCTGACACCAGTCAGTGAAACTCCTCTCTGAGACAGTCAGTCTAAAAACTGAGACAAACTGCTTCTACTGGTAAAACAGTGACAAACTTAGACCCCTTTATACCACACATTAAAATGCATCTCAAGAACCCAAAAAATGGTACTTGGGACAGCCATAGCATCACGTATTTCAGCCCACGTAGTTGTTTTATGTGGATTGAAAACACAATTGCATTTACACTTGTGTTCAATGTGGTCACAATGCATCCCTGACCACCTCTGGAGGTGGTTTGGCCAATCAAATCACAATCCATCCTCAATGTGTTTTGGGTGCAAACACATTGTACTTTCATGTGGTCAAGCACTAGACTATCATTGCAATCCAAACACCCGAAACATATTTTAATACAAGGTGTAAAGGGGATCTTTATGTCTTAAGAAACGGCCGAATCTAATCTTTAAACTTCAGATAATGCAAGCAACAGACTGGCCAATACACCACTTCCTCTGTAATGAACTTCATGTTCCGGGACCTCCCTCTCTGGGCAGACCTGCTGTATATAACTCAGGAGCACAGGACCCTGGAGTTACATTGACTATACACTGTTGTAATTGTTTTTTAATTTAAAGTCACTGCTGTTTAATGTGTTGTGTTGTGTGAGTGCAAAATGTCTCCTGTGTGTATTATAGTACTTTAGAATTAAGATTTAATTTGGGAAATGTACAATCTAATTAAAGAGACAACTTCTATGTATGAAGAAAAATCAATATATTGATACCGAGTTAAAAGAACCTCTGTGGGCCTTTTAATGAAGGCATTTCAGTAATGCTATTAGTGGAATTCTGTTTGTTTCATTTGCTTCATTAGTTTGAGTATTTAATTTATAACAGTAGTAATTTGATCGTAGTTTGGTTTACCTGCGTCATGTTTGGTATCATTTTACTGGCCTAAAATTAAACGTTCCAAAACTGTCATCAGTGAGAGCTTCAAAGATATTTCCCTCTACACAAGATCACCCTATTGGCAGTAATATGCTTTGAAGATTAATATAAGATACTTTAGAACACCATCGACCATATCCAAGTATACTCAAAACAATTCCAGTTGCTGAAAGGAATGTGGGGAAAACAATGCCGACCAAACACATATAATCTTTACAAACCTACTGGTCAGATATTTTACACATAAAAGAACAGATACTCAGGAAAGCGGGGTACGTAAACAAAATATACTCCTGGGAACACGTCACAAAAGACAAACGTAAAACAACAAATCCCATTACTTCAACATAAAAACATCTCCTTCAAACAGCTGTATTTATCCATGGTTCTCGCAAAAAAATACAATTTTAGAAGATAACATTTCAACACGTCATGATAACATTCGAATTTACCTTCGCCCCAATGCTAATTTTTACTGAATAGAGTCTGAACGCATCATAATGTGTATATAAAGAAACCAGAATTACCGCGTCGCGGTCATACGCCTCTGCCAACCAGTCAAGTTGCAGTTTACCTCCATGTCTGTCCAAAATCACTTCATCATTTTATCCTGTTAGACATTTGTGTCAATAATTAACATGAATTCTTGAGTTATGGCCAAAAAAACGTGTTTTGTGAGGTCACAGTGACCTTTGACCTCCAAAATCGAATCAGTTCATCTTTAAGTCTAAGTGGTCATTTGTGCCAAATTTAAAAATATTCCCACCAGGTGTTCATGCGATATCGTGTTCACAAGAAAGGGATGGACCTACGGACGTACGGACAACCTGAACACATAATGCCTAATGCCATGGCTGTCGCCGGCATGGAGGCATAAAAACTATGAGTGTTACGTTATGATTCAAGTGTGATTTGAGTCCGATACTCGGACTTAGTCTCTCCTGGAATCCGCTCATTCAGTCCACACATGCAAGTATTGACCAGCACATCCCCAAATCTCGGTTACTGCACAACTGCAATTTCATTTTTCCAATTCTTCTTTCTTTCTCATTGAGCGCTCACCACAAGTGGTCAATAGTCCTTATCCAAAAGTCTCCACTCTTTATTATCCATACAAAGTCTAATTTCCCATTTTATACTCGATTTATCAGTTTGTGTCTTTGTTGTGGTGTTTAGTCAGAAATAAATGTATCTTGTTTGCTTAATCATACTTTGGTTGTTAAACTTAAGATACGTGCTACGCTGCTATATATTAACACTAATGGTGATAGGTTGTTTTTTAATCAATAAAGATTGGTTCTTTTTTTTCACTACACAGAAATAATTATAGAAACACACAATCTCTCTTATCTTGATGCTCTTCACCCTATTGGGTACTCATTAAATCTGTAGATTGGTCAACCATATTCAAGTTACATCTAATAAATTTCATATTCCCCAACAAATAACACCGGTATCAGCTGAATTCCTACAGTTGTTACAATAAATGTCTTGAGAGTTTTTACAGGAAAAATACAAGAAAGAAGGTGAGACTGCAATAAACCTGAGAGTGGATGTTTCCAGGTTCAGTCACACATACAGACGAAATACAGAAATAAAATACATTCACAAACACCCCTCGTGGTTATGTGTGTCTGTGTGGTGTGGAACTGAATTATAGAAGGAGAGCAGCCGAACTGGGACCAGTTAGAGTTGGCAAAGAGTTTATAAAAGCCACAATAACAAGAGGAGGCAGGTGGGGAAGGAACAAGCATTCAGTCTAAACGGATAAAAGAGAAATCAGAAGATAAGAGCTGCATACTGTAGGTTAATGCTATCTAATTACGATGAATTAAACATCTGCATCTCCTCACATTTCCATTGTTCCAACGCATGTGAAAAAGTATCTCCAATCTGTCTCTTAACACCACCATTTGTAGACTCACTAAGTGGTAGTTAAATGAAAACAAAACTGAATACAGAATTAGTGAGACTATCAAGTAAGCAAGCGATGCACTATTTATGAGCTGATTAAACTGTGTACGCGGTCAGAGCGGAGCCGAGAGAGAGGGGCGCTATTGGCCAGTGGGCTGCCTCTTACTTATTCATGCTGGGGGCTAGACGTCTCCCTCTGTAAATTATTTAGACCTTTTCTTTGTGTGTGTGTGTGTGTGTGTGTGTGTGTATGTGTGTGTGTGTGTGTGTGTGTGTGTGTGTGTGTTTGAGAGCAGTGTGTGAGTGAATTATTAAGGTTATGTGTATACAGCCACAGTAGGGATCCCCTTTAGATGGGTCACTGGCCATGCTGTTGAAATAACATTTGCCACTTTGCGCTCCATGTGCACGTGTGTGTGTGTGTGTGTGTGTAAATCCATCAGCGAGAGGGGTTTCCCCATTTAGTGAATGGATCCTTGGGGACACATTGTGGACAAAAAGGCCAAACTGATACTGAGATAAACATTACATGATACAGAGATGGAAGGGGGGACGACGAAGAAAATCAGAATCAGGTTTATTTCACAGTATATACAGTATATACATGGAATTTGACTCCGGTTTTGTGCAGCTCTTTCAATGTACTTACACAGAATATAAATAATAGAATACAATAATAAAAATAAAAATAAAATGTCTATAAACAAGTCAAGTGTTCTAGAAGTAGTAAACAATACATGGATGGATATACATCTACATGTACATGGACTGGATAATTATGTACAGTATGTACATGTGGAGATGTCTATATACTGTATGTACGATGAGTAGGATTTATATTTACAGTGACAGGTATGTACATATTACAATATGTACATAAAGTGACATGTGATATGTACATGTTACATGTGCATTTAAGACTGTAAATTATAATCTACAAATGTGCATTAAAGACTGCAATTTATAATCTAAAAATGTGCAAAAATGTGCATTAAAGACTATAAATTATAATCTAAAAATGTGCATTAAAAACTATAAATTATAATCTAAAAGTTAGCATTAAAGACTGTAAATTATAATCTAAAAATGTGCACACAAGTGCATTAAAGAGTGTAAATAATAATCTAAAAATGTGCATTAAAGGCTGTAAATTATAATCTAAAAATGTGCATTAAAGACTGTACATTATAATCTATAACGGCAGCAGCGGATATTTGGTGTTGAAAGGTTACTGACAGTGTATGAATAAGTGTTCATCGGAGGTATGGCCTGTGGGTAGAAACTGTTCTTGTGTCTTGTTGAAAAGAAAAGAGTCAAGGGGAAAAAACTGCATTTCTTCTCTTCATTTTCTTACATCATCTATGACACCTTTCCTTTATTTCCAGCTCAGAGGGGAATGAGTGCTTGATGGAAACGCATGTCCTTTCGTTGAGTGCCCTGCCAGGACTGACTGTAAGGGTGCCTGTGCATTTGACGGGTTAAAATGCGAAATAGCTATGCTAATCGCTATGCTAATTGCGTTTCTGAACGCACGTTAGCACACTGTGAGCTATTTCACAGCAAACAGCCATGGCCTAAGCTGTGAATAATGACCACTTCAGCCTCTGCAAGGATATGTAAGCAC
>CAKAOI010028241.1:0-10002 GCA_916701655.1 Sebastiscus albofasciatus | reverse complement strand
CTTCTGTGTGGAGTTTGCATGTTCTCCCCGTGTTAGCGTGGGTTTTCTCCGGGTACTCCGGTTTCCTCCCACAGTCCAAAGACATGCATGTTAGGTTAATTGTTGACTCTAAATTGCCCGTAGGTGTGAATGTGAGCGTGAATGGTTGTCTGTCTCTATGTGTCAGCCCTGCGATGGACTGGCGACCTGTCCAGGGTGTACCCCGCCTTCGCCCAATGTCGGCTGGGATCGGCTCCAGCCCCCCCGCGACCCCTAACAGGATAAGCGGTTGCAGATGAGAGAGAGAACTTTCTTTAATGAATATAATATAATATAATAATAATAATATAATCATAACTCGTCAGCTCTGCCTCTCATTGTGTGCAACGAGCGTGAGAGCAAAATGTGTTTTTGAAAGACTAAACGCCAACAAATCTGGATTGAAATATTTCGTTAGATAAAAACTGAATTTTGGAAATGATCACATCTATCTTTTTTTTTCAATAAATGTTGACTTCTGGCCTTCACAGTGCTCTGGAGTTGTTGGATATGTAATATATTAATAATAGAATACTAATAATATTAGTCTGATCTTTATCTGCAACTGTGCAGAAATATTGGGTTTAAACACAGTTTAGCCTACTAATTAGCAAAAAAGACTTTTGTATATAAATCCTGGTGCACCCCCGGTGATCTTTTGGGGCCCGGACCTCAGGTTGGGAACCACTGACTTAAGCAAACAGGTATGCATAGTTTAACAATCATTAATACTTAATAGAAATGTAATTTGACGTCCACTGTTTTACACTTAACACTTTCTTCTACTTCCAGAATACATTTCCACAAAAGAACAAAATTAGACTGAATTTATCCGGTGAATGCTGGTTGAGCTAAAGCTGGACAAACACTGTACGATTTTAGTCCGTTTCTTGAATTCGAATTTTGAGCAGTACAGTGTGATCACTCAGGTCGTGGCTGACGATCGGACCGTACAGTGTGATCACTCAGGTCGTGGCTGACGATCGGACCGTACAGTGTGATCACTCAGGTTGTGGCTGACGATCGGACCATACAGTGTGATTACGCAGGTCGTGGCTGACGATCAGAACGTACAATGTGATCACTCAGGTCGTGGCTGACGATAAGACCGTACAGTGTGATCACGCAGGTCGTGGCTGACGATCAGAACGTACAGTGTGATCACTCAGGTTGTGGCTGACGATAAGACCGTACAGTGTGATCACTCAGGTTGTGGCTGACGATCGGACCGTACAGTGTGATCACTCAGGTCGTGGCTGACGATCGGACCGTACAGTGTGGTCACTCAGGTTGTGGCTGGCGATCGGACCGTACAGTGTGGTCACTCAGGTCGTGGCTGACGATCGGACCGTACAGTGTGATCACTCAGGTCGTGGCGGACGATCGGACCGTACAGTGTGATCACTCAGGTCGCGGCTGACGATCGGACCGTATAGTGTGATCACTCAGGTCGTGGTGGACGATAGGACCGTACAGTGTGATCACTCAGGTCGGGAGCTTTGGCTTTACATAATAAACAATCTCCTCGAAAAGTCGGATTAGGAGAGACACAACATTTCTAACATCGTAGTGTATGTCCAGCTTTAGAGTTCTATCCGTTAGGTCCTGTGCTGTATTTGCAATTGCGAGTAATGTGGAGTGGTTAAGTTCAGATTTTGCGACAAATTCACCTCAGCCATGGGTCCAACATACTGTACGTACATGGCAAATATGTAAATTGTCACCTAAAAACATACAAAGACACAAAAACATTTCAATTCAAAAAGGGAGGGGGTAGAAGCAGGAAGAAAAGGGACTTAATCTAAATGCCTTAGATGCCCTTCCGTCAGCCAAGAAATGTCTGTCTGTAGTTCATTGCTGATTTAATGAGGGACATAATGCGATATGTCAGCTAAAAGAAGACTTATAGTCAGTCAGGTTTGCACAACTTATTGTGTCCAGCTCCTCAAGTCTTTACTGCAGGCTTCTTCTTCATCGGATAGAGGCAGGGCCCAAATGGATAGTCCAACCTGAAATAACACAGCCCCCAAATTCTGTCTTTGATTAGCCCAAGTACTTGTTTCCAACAGGGCAGCTGTTTGTGAGCGGACCCTGCACTCTGACCTCCCTGTGGAGCTGGAGAAGATAAAAACAAAGTTCCCCTTGACCATCAAAAATGGGTTTATGGAGTTCACGTTCCCTTTGATTGAGCGGAAGGGGTCAAACGTTAAAACAAATGCTGGCTAGATTTAGATCACAAGTCAGACGGGAATACAAAAGCCTCAGCAGCACATTCTGCATCGTCCTCTTCGTCTTCCTCAGGAATATTCTCAGGCTCCCATGTAAAGACGTCCGAGGCATTGTCTGTGAACGAACCAGAGCTGCTCCTTACCATATCCCAGGGACACAAAGCATCACGCCGGCCCAGAGCTAAGTTTTCTTTAGACTCATCTATCTGCTCTCTGCCGATATCGTCTGGGGTCTCTTCTACACTGAATGGCCCCTGGTTCTCTGTGACTTCATCTTGGTCACTCTTGGGAATATCAACTTTGCTTTCGGTTGAGGTTTGTGGATCCTTAGATTCCCAGGGACAAACATCTCCTCCAGTGCTGTCTTGCTTTTGGACAACTCCTGCTTCCTCAGTATCCCACGGACAAACATCTTCCCGAGCACTATCTTGCTTTTGGAGAACCTTTGGTTCTTCTGTCTCCCACGGACAAACATTTTCCCTACCGCTGTTTTGCTTTTGGAGAACTTTGGGTTCTTCTGTGTCCCACGGACAAACATCTCCCCGACCGCTATCTTGCTTATTGAGAACTTTTGGTTCTTCGGTCTCCCACGGACAAACATCTCCCTGAGCCCTCTCCTGCTTTTTGAGAACTTTTGGTTCTTCGGTCTCCCACGGACAAACATCTCCCTGAGCCCTCTCCTGCTTTTTGAGAACTTTTGGTTCTTCTGTCTCCCATGGACAAACACTTTCCTGAGCGCTATCTTGCTTTTTGAGAACTTTTGGTTCTTCTGTCTCCCATGGACAAACATCTTCCCGGGAACTTCCTTGTCTTTGTAGCTTCTCTGTTGTTTTTGATACTTCAGCTTTGACTGCCCCTGCTTCCTCTGTATCCCATGGACAAACATTTGCACGAGCTGTGTCTTGCCTTACATGACTCTCTGATGTTTTGGGGGTCTGTGGCTTTCCTGATTCTGGTTCGCCACTATCCCATGGACAAACATCTGCCGGTCTTTCCGGTCCTTGTGACACCATCTTGGTAGCTGCAGTTTTTTCAGGGGGGTCAGTTTCCCAGGGACATAGGTTTACTCTTGCGCCGTCTTTCCCATCAGTCTGGACGGAAGCAGCTCTCAAAGGCGAGACACCCTTTTGTGAATCTTCTGGTTTGTCTTGATGTCCAGTCTCCCAGGGACAAATATCTACCTTGATGGTCATTTGTGTATTTGTTGGCTCGGTGTTCTCCTCTTCCCATGGACAAATGTTTCCCATGATTTTAGGGGGATCAGGGAAATCCCATGGGCAATTTTCTGCTGCTTTGGTCACTTCACCCAAATGCAGGACAGGTGATTTTGCAAGGTGTTGCTGCTCATTACCTAAACTTAATTTCGATGCACCGGGATAGACGGCAGGTTTCATAACTTCTTGTCGAAAAGGCACCGACAGCGTTCCCTTGGTCTCCAAAGGATTTAGGTTTTCATAAACAACTTCAGCCTTGTCCTGAACATCCCAAGGACAAACATTACCATATTCATTGTCTTCCTTTAGTGAAGGTTGGGGACTTTCTGCAGTCTCCCAGGGACATACATTTGCTGGACGTTTCAAAGACTGTTGTCCCAGTGAATCTCTGGACGTGTTGGTATAAGAAATAACGGGAATAGCCTGCGGTTCCCAAGGACACGCCTCACTACGACCACTTCCTCTTCTCACATTCGCCTGCTCTTGAGATTCCCATGGACATACATTAGATGGTTCAGATACCTGAGATTCCCAAGGGCAGACGTCTGGTTTAATGCTCTGCTGCTTCTTTAGTCCCTCTCCTGGGACTTCTGGGGGAGTTCCAGTTCCATCCCATGGACACACATCTGTGTAGGAAATATTGCGGACTGGCGTAATTCGATTACTACCTCTTCTGTGAGTTGAAGGAGTTCTACAGCTGCTGGCAGTTTCCCAAGAACTTATACTACCACGTTTGCTGTTTTGCCTCGATAAAAACACATTTTCATAAGTGCCATCTTTTTGCATATCATCCATTTCCCAAGGGTAGACGCCAGATTTTACGATCACGAGTCTCCTTGGGCTTCTATCGGAAGAATCCACAGAGGAAAGTCTGATGGCATTCTGCTTCACAAGGCATGGTTTATCTACTGTTGTCATACTTCTTTTCTGCAGTGACCTCTTTTCCATGCTCGGACGCCTGCTTCCCGATCTTGGTGTTGTGGAAGCACTTTCCTGACTTTTTTGTGAAACAGTATCCTCTGTATTTAAATATCCGTCCTTACTGGACCTGCTTCCTCCATCGAAGGACCCCATAACTGTTTTCACAGAGAGCCACTTAGTGGTGGAGGTGCGGAAGGAGAAGACACGTTGATCTTTTGTGACCTTTGGTCTTGGAGTGCCTGGTGCACTTGCAGACACAGAGACCTGTGGTTTGGAGGACTCACCTATTCCCTTATCCTCTGAAGGAATCTTTTCTACTGGTGGTAAATGGTCCCAGGGACAGATGAGCGTCTTTGGAGATGGTGACCTTTTGTCCTCCCCATCGTCAGAGTTTGCGTAAGTGACGTGCTTCTGATTTTTGTCCCCTGATTGTTCTGGATCCACCTCCCAAGGACAGACCTCAGCCTTGTCAAATGACTCTGACTGGAGAGCACTCCTGGTCTGGTCACTAATGGAAATGCTCTGCCTGGACCTTGTCAGTACTGTGCTGGCTCTGTTAATCTTGGCTATGTTCTCCATTGAGTGGGCGGTATTTGAAGTCAGACTCCAGGACTTCACAAGTTTCGTGTGATCAGGATGCAGGAGGTTGGTATCAATTGACAGATTTTGGGCACTGGCTGACTTGCAGACCCCTGGTGGTAAATCCAAAGAATCTGTCTCCGATCGCCGGGAAGATCTCTTCACAACGTTGGCCTTTAACATGGAGTCACGCAAGGAAGGGTCTCTTTCCCTGACATAGTGATGATCACTTTGGGACTTGCGCATGGACGGTGATGGTAACGGTGATTTCATTGAACTTCTGTAACAGATACTGACAGTATCTGGGGTCCTCCTGAAAGACTCGGACTGATTCATACTAATTCTACTGCGGAAGGATCCGTCTCGGTCCTCGCGGCTGCACTGCCGGCTCATGCTCTCCGGGATCTCCGCAATGCGTCTGATAATGGATCTCCCCAATGCACAACGAGAACTTCGCTTCTTTGACAGATGAGGGTTGTTTGCGGTCATCCTCTTGGTCTTGTGGACTTCTAACTGGGCATATAACTTCTTCAGTTCATCCTGGTGCATATGAAGAAGGGAGGGAATCGATGATGGGATTGAGGAAATGGTTGAGGAGAGGAAAAGATATGGAGAGTAAACAAGTCAGAGGAGAGGTAACAGACACGTTTTCATGTAAGAACAAAGTTTAGGATGAGGATAAAGGGTGGAGAAAGGTTATACTACATATGTTACTTTTAACGCTGATTGTATTTACTGTTCATTTATGATTTAAATTATAATACATTTAAGATCTGTTTAAGTGAGTCTACATGTGGTCATAACTGAAATTAAGGGACATTTATTTTCCTTATTTAAATGTGACCTTTGGAATTTCTTGCACATTTTGTAAATTATGTCCCAATGCAAAGTGATAACATCGTTCTGAGGGGACAAAAGAGTTTACCCGAAAGTCATCCGGGTCCACTCCGCTGTGTTCACTCCAAGCAGAGTGAAAACTGCTGTTGAGGTACGAGCCGGAGCGCCGAAGGTCCACTTCGTCTTCATACACCTCCGCTGCAATCTCCTCTCTCCTCGGCTTAGACACGTAAAGAAACTGTGGAACACAAACACAGGTGTACAATTCATATGTAAACATCTGGCATATGAAAACAACATTTTGTGTTGTCTTGTACATTCACATACACCTGAGTCCACGGTGGAATTTCACCACAAATATTGGATGTCTAATCCAGAACAACAAATTGTTGAAAGTAGTATGATTACATTGTTGAATTTATTAACGTAAAACAGTCCTCAATTATTTGTCTCAAACGCAGCTTAACCATGTCATATGATATGCTATTTCAGTGTAACCTAGAACGGCAACCCCCCAGGAAGAGCACTGCCAACTTTCGTAGCGGCCAAACAGCGGTACTACAATTTCACACTGTAATAGTCCTGAATTAAATCAGTAAAACGCAGTAACAGCTGAATCCAGAGTTATTTCCCTTCCTCTGTTCATGTGAGTGAGATCCAGACCGAGGCTGGAGCGAGGGCCGGGAGGCGGAGTTAACAAGCCGCAACGACAGCGTGACAGCTGTGACAGCTGTGACCCGTGACCGAGTCATGTGACCGAGCGGACGCTACTGCACTTGCTCTATGAGCCCAATGGATGCGGAAGATCGCAGGAAGATCCGGGTACTTTTCGGGTCAGAATTTGAACCATCTTGTCTTCATGCTCTACTGAGACACTCTCATAGGAATGAACGGAGCCCCGCCTCCAATGCTACAGTAGCATCAGTTCAATCAGAACTAGAGAATATCTCTTCGGTGAAAGAAGAGCAAAGAACGGCCCTGAAGGCTTTTCTCCATGGATGACATATTTTTGCTCTTCTCCCGAATCCGACTGGCCGAGTTTGATTAAATCACCTGTTTTTTGAAAGTGCCTGTCCTTTCTCTAACGATTTCCAGTGACGGCTTCTCAGATGGTTCTGTGTAACAAACTATCTGGCTGGTCGGGTTAACTTCTGTGCACTTTATGAACAAATATCACTGGGACTACTACAGAACATACACTGTCTGCTTTGACCTCTTATTCTACCACTAAATTGATTCACTTTGGCACTATGGAATGAAAACGCTGAGTACCTTGGGAATGAAGAGCAGGGCGAGCGTCACGGTGATGGTCACATGGGTGTGCGTGAAGGAGAGCAGCAACATCCAATCAGGATGGAGAGAGGGAAAGGTGAACCTGAGGGAGACAGAAAACACCAAATTACTGTACGTCACATCAGTGCACTGTTTGTACTGTGAAGTGTACCAATACAATGCTGAGGGTACCGCTCGGGCATATTGGGTTCAGAGAAACTCTCACGATTTACCTGAACAGGTGAAACATGGAGGAGAGAAGCAGCTCGTTGTGGATGGCGATGCCCATGTAGCGAGGCTCGTGGAAGGCTGAGGGGACCGGCCTGACCGCGGTCCACAGCGAGCTGCCCCAGCACAGGAACAGAAGCTCCGCTGTGGCACGGCAAAGGAAGTTCAGGTATGAGAAGTGCAGTTTAGAACGTTTTTATCAATCTAATACTGAAGAAATACTAAATAATAGAGATGCACCAATCACACTTTTTAAGTCCCGATACCGATACAGACACCTGGGTTTTGGGTATCGGCTGATACGTAGTACCGATCCGATACCAGTTTTTAATTAATACGCTATATGCCTCGCTGTGTGGAAGTGACTGTTCTTTCATGTGTAAGGAAACATCAGGTTTCACTTAAACATTGTTTTCTTAACTTTATAGAACAAAATGTAACAAATAAATAGAAATGTTTATTTTGTTTATACAAATTGAATTTTTATTTATTATTAAAATACTAAATCGCTCACCAGTAATTTGGTAGAAAATCTAAAAAAATTAACAGAATTTTGGGTTGCCTGGTTAGCTCAGTTGGTAGAGCGGCGCCCATGTTACAAGCTTCAGTCCTGACCGCGGTTGCCCGGGTTCGTATCCGGCCTGTGGCCCTTTCCGCATCCACTCTCTGTCTCTCCCCCTTTCCAAGACTCTATCCACTGTCAATAAATGCTTAAAAATGCCCCCCAAAAAATAACTTTAAAAAAAAAAAAAATTAACAGAATTTTTATTTATTATTAAAAAAATAAATCGTACACAAGTAATTTGGTAAAAAATCTTAAAAATTATAACTTTTTTATTTATTATTAAAATAATAAATCGCTCACCAGTAATTTTATAAAAAAAATCTTCAAAAGTATCAGACTTCTTATTTATTATTAAAATAATAAATTGTACATCAGTAATGTGGTCAAAAAAAATAATCTTAAAAATTAATATAATTTTATTTATTATTATTATTATTATCATTATAAGTCTTACACCACTAACTTGATAGATCGGATCCATTGTCACCGATATCTGATCCAGCTATTTGAGTCAGTATCGGCCCGATATCCAATCCGGTATCGGTGCATCCTGCTAAATAATGTGATAGTCGGAGTTACAGTTGACATCATTGAGGAATGTATTGATTTCATGACTCAACTTTGACCCACCGTACTTACTGTAGTTGTGTGTACAGTGTTCCTGAGCAATGAGAGATTATTACTGATATTTGAGGTGTTTTTACCTCTAAGATAAAGTTGTCTACAACATATGATCCCTCATGTTGGGCGTCGCCTTCTTCACTGATCTGTGAATGACGTTGGTGAGTACAACAACGTTGTTGTTACGTCCTCCAAAGAGGTTATATTGGTCTGTTTGTTTGTCTGTTTGTCAGCAGGATTACAGAAAAACTACTAGCTCATTTTTCATGAAACTTGGTGGAAGGGTGCAGCATGGGCCAAGGAAGAACCAATTACATTTTGGAGCGGATCCGAATCACGGATAATTATTTTTCACTTTTGTTAAAAATGCGAGATAGGGTATGGCCTTGTCGAAGGTCTGCGCTCTCTGACTGTCCTTCTACTGTAGTTACTGATGGACAAAACTACACAAATATGACACACGTTGTACTAAACAAAGGTTGTCCTAAGTGTTTCTTCCATGCTGATGGTGTTGTTTCATTAAAGTTAATATTGACTTAATTTCTTGACCTTAATTTTGGGTCAAAATACGAGCAAGTTGAGTTGATTGTTTTTTATAAAATGTTCATTCATCCTAACGTTTCAATATATTACTGAAATAAAGATGTAATAACTGTATTGTTGGAGTGAAAGGATCTCTTAGCTTCATCAGTGCTGCCACTCACCCACGGCCATCATGTAGTCCCAGCGGTCCAGGTAACACAGGTTGAACCCCTGGCCGTCCGACGTGGCGGTGGTGACGAACACCGGGATGTTCCTGTCGCGGTTCTGCAGGACGCCCACCGTCCACGCACACAGGAACCAGCTGACCGTCATCAGCATCACTCCCAGAATCCTCAGCAAGTGGAGGCTGGACATGTAGGGAACTCTCTGGGCCGTGCGCGAGAGGAACACCTTCAGCACCCTGCAAGGCAAGAATCACTGTTTCACTCTATGTAGAGAATGTAGAGGATGTAGATACCTGAGAACATAAGGGGTTGAAGGACCTTTAACGCTGCAGTAGTCAGAATATTTTTGGCATCATTGGGCAAACATCCCATAATAACCTTACACCGGATGCACCGATACCGATACCGATCAGATAGCTGCATCGGATATCGGTGAAATTTGGGCTGATCTATTCAATTCAGTTCTATGTTTACAAACCATATACATTATATACTGGAATTTAATTAAATTCCTGTTTAAGTTTTGACCAATTAGTTGTTGCGTTAAAAAGGTTTACACTTCAGTTGTAATTCCTGTTAATTTTAAGTTGTTAGTATATTATTATTATTTTAATAATAATACAAATTATGTTAATTCTGAAGATTTTTACCAAGTTACTGATGTACGATTTATTATTTTAACAATAAATAAAAATGATGTTAATTTTAAAGATTCTTTTTACCAAGTTGTTAGTGTATATTATTATTATTTTAATAATAGGTAAAAAATCATGTTAATTTTGAAGATTTTTTACCAAGTTGCTGTACAATTT
>CAKAOI010028240.1:0-46418 GCA_916701655.1 Sebastiscus albofasciatus | reverse complement strand
CAAACCCCCCCCCCCCCCCCCCCCCCCGACTTTTTCTTTAAAGGCAAATAAAATCAAGCTGAGCAGGTTCTTGTTCTCCCATCAGATTACCAAGATCAAAACAGTTATAGCACATCTCTCTCTCTCTCTCTCTCTCTCTCTCTCTCTCTCCATCTATCCCTGCGTGTGTTCCTCATGCACAGATCGACTGTTTTTTTTTTTTTTTTTTATCTCTGCTTAGCTCCAAATTACGTCACAACTCCCCCAAATAATCTCCTCCAGCTATACAACGCATGAGACAGTGCTGCTGTGGAAGGATGTTTCCACTGATAACTAAGAGAGCAAACTGTGGGGTTGCAGGTGATCCTCATATCCTGAGTTAGAGTGGCTCATGTGCTGATTCCACTTTTATCAGGCCATTAAATAGGCTTTATCGGTCACTAAAAGCACCAGATGTGGGTCAGTGGGGGCCGACTACTACGACTAAAAGTGGAAGTGAAATTTAAAAGCAACATATTCTAACACATTGTGAAACTGAATGAATTATCATATTTTCAACACAAACAATAAGGCTTCTTTAGGTTTAGGAAATTAAATTACAACTTCTTTAGGTTTAGGCAATATAACTACAACTTCTTTAGGTTCAGGCAATAAAACTATAACTTCTTTAGGTTCAGGCAATATAACTTCAACTTCTTTATGTTTAGGTAATAAAACTACAACTTCTTTATGTTTAGGTAATAAAACTACAACTTCATTAGGTTTAGGTAATAAAACTACAACTTCATTATGTTCAGGCAATGTAACTTCAACTTCTTTAGGTTTAGGTAATTAAACTACAACTTCATTAGGTTCAGGCAATGTAACTTCAACTTCTTTAGGTTTAGGTAATAAAACTACAACTTCTTAGGTTTAGGCAAAAAACTACAACTTTTTTTAGTTTCAGGTAACAAAACTACAACTTCTTTAGGTTTAGGCAACAAAACTACAACTTCTTTAGGTTTAGGCAACAAAAAACCCACTTATTTATGTTTAGGGAAAAACTCATGTTTTGGGTTAAAAGAAACTACAAACACAACGATAACTACACGTTGTTGGTTTCACATGGGACAAGAACTCCGGTTTCCGGTGAAAACCCTGTGTTTTGTGTCCCATCCATCGTCCCCAACCTCCTCCTCTTATGGAGTTTCACACCGTCTATACTACAGCGCCTCACTTCCGCTTCTGCTCCTGTCACAATTACTACGGTCACTAGAGGTCGCTGTCATTTTATTTCATACCTCCGTTCAGTGATCTACCATGTAAATAGATGATTAAACCTACTAGTGGGTGTAGCAGGGCCCTATTGATCCACATCTATGGGGCTTATAGCGACTGATAATGCCTATTTAAAAGCCTGACAACAGTCTAATCGGCTGTAAATTGTAACCCCATTTTATTAAAATTATGTCATTTCTGGCCAAAAGTGGTGCAACTTCCATTCAAGAAATCAAAGAAATGGTGCTGATTTTAGGTGGATTTCTTGCACCTCATCCCTAGATATTGCACAAAATGGAAACAAGTGTGCTGAGGAAATTCTGCACCTCCATAAGCCTCCTGGTTATTGAAACAAGCAATAGTCTTAGCCCAGCCTGAGGCTCATTTTCAAAGAATATTCAACACCCCCTGAAACCTATTACACATGTAGCCTAAAATTTCATCATATTACAAACATAAAGAATTGATGCCGTTGCAAATTCGGCATATTCTGCTCTGTTCTCAGTTTGATGTTTAAAAAGGATATCTGGATCCTGTAACTGAAAGCACTGGAGGAGGACCAATATTGAATAGCAAAACAATAGCTTGTGTAATCCCCCCCCCCGCTAAGCGTCACTGTCTCTGTTTTATGTTAAGTCTCACATGACTTGGGATAGTCATTTATCCAGCCAGTCAGTCATTTGGAAGAGACTGGTCAGTCTGCACACAATAACCCATATGGAAGTGATTGAATAGTATTTGAATGCAGCATTTTCCTCCTTGGGCTACTTGGGAGTTTTATCCCTGCGTCTGTGTATTTATAATTGAATCAGAACGACGCGGGTTGGACGACTGATGGCGCCACTCAAACCAGAAAGCTGTCATTGCAGTGTCAATAAGGTTGGCCCCTGCAGCTACTAGCGCTAATTAGCTGATAACAGTCTCTGCTGGCTGGCATGCGTGCCAGACTGTGTATGTTGTTTGTGTGAATGCTTTGGATGTGTGTGTGTGTATGTGTGTGTGTGTGTTTGTATCGTGTGTGAGTGTGATGGAGAGGGCCTTTTTTTTTTCTTTCCTGACACCTCCCAGCCCCCCCTCACCCCTACCTCCCTCCCCGACTCTCTCTCTAACGCTGACTGTGATCCATCCCTCTACTGCATGGAAAGCAATTAACAGAGACTTGACCTCTACAAGGATTTGGGGTGGGAAGGCTGCCATGTGTGCTCCTGACTACGTGGGTGTGTGTGTATGTCTAACATTATCATCTGCCGAGCCTACATGTATACTTCTATAGTCACCACCCACTGGAAGAGCGGCAAACTAAATATAACTCTGTGCATACAGTATAGCCTAATTAGGAAACAGTTGGATACACTGAGACAGGAATCATACAGTTTGGTATGCCAGTGGAACCAATTACAACTATTCACAGGGTTGCCGTCTTTTTGCACTTCTGACATCTCGCCTGATGCACTTGAACCTGTAAAATAGTCCCGAAGCACCCACACCATATGCACAGCCATTTCTTCACAACACTTTAAGGTGACAACATCAATTTGTGTAACTGTGTAGAAATATTTAGAATGAGAAAAGACTGCAGCTTCTACACCTACCAGTAATTAGGCTTTTCTGTTATGTCGGGCCTATTTATAAAGTGGAAATGTGTGGATCAGCGTTCGCTTCGCTCGGCACGCAACAACCTCCACAAGCAGTGCACCCACGGCCACAGTATATACTGTAAGGTCGAGTGTGGAAAGAAACCAAAGTGAATGTTTCTAGAATTGTGCTCCTTTGATTCAGAGCCTTTTCCTTATAGGTCAAGTGTCACCACGCATTTTCAACAAAGATAGAAGCAGCAAAAAAGGCGTGCGTGGATTTCTTTATGTTGTGCATGAAGCAGAATGAAGCAAGTTTTTACTTTCGTTATTAAAATTGGCCTATAAGCCCTTAACCTTGTGTTTTGTTGATATTGAATTTACTTCATTATTGCCGCATGTGTAAACTAAAAAAAATATTATACTTGCAAAATCCACCAATTATTTTCCTTTTTCCTTCAGCAATACAGTATTACAATCACACCCGCTTCAAATGTTATCAGCCGATTGAATGGGCGTTATTAGCGGTTAACAGCCTCAAAGATATGGGTCAGAAGGGGCCTGCTACACCTACTAGTAGGTTCAGAAGGCTGTTGTCGTCCATTCACATGGTTGATTAGGTATATAGTCGATACGAATACAAGAAGACGACGCCGACCTCTAGTGGCCGTAGTAATTATGACGGGAGCAAAGGAGGAAGTCAGGTGGCGTAGTATAAAGTGCAACAAAGTCCACATGGGCTGGTGGTCTGGGCCGATGATGGGTCAAACAAACACAGGACGTTCACCTGGGAGACCACTGTTACGTGTCCCGTGTAAAACCAAAAGTCAACGACTTATTTTACCGTACTTTACTTATGTGCTGTTACATGACAAGCATACTTATTTAAACTCAAACCATGATCTTTTCTTAAACATAACCAAGTTGTTACCTAAACCTAAAGTTATGAACCAGCCTTTGTGTTGAAAGCTCCAGAATTGTGTGATCCTACACTTCCCATAATCTAGCTCAATAGCATCTTTCAACAACCCTGATGACATCATCAGGGTAATTATTTTTCAAACTTTGGGAAGCTCCCTTCAAAGCCACATAAGATATTATACATCTATTTTTACAAGCTGCATGGTACTAACATGTATTGTGATGAGTATCTGAACTTTATGTGTGAAGTGCTCCTTTAAATATTTATTTTCTTTCTATTTTATTTATATATAAATGTAGAAAGTATTCACTCTCTTTGCTACAAACTGAGTGTGCGCATTTGATGAAGGTAACAAAATATGGAAATGACTATAAAGCATTATTATTAAATGTTATACATGAACAAATATATATTCCTTTTGTTTGCCAAAAAGTCATTCTCAGACCAATAAATGTACAATATGTTGTCCTACGTTGCAATGTTACTCATATTTGGGGTAAATTAGACCCTAAAGAGGTCTGGACCTCCAATGTCTGCAACATGTCATCAGTTCAAAATTATATTCATAAGCAATTCTCCTAAAGTTAGGAAAAATCACGAGGTATCAAGCTGAAAAAACAAAGTTAAGTATGTTTTTTGCCATTAAAGAAGGCCAGTGTCTCCTTTTATGTTACCTGTACAACTAGGTAAAAGGGTTAAATCAGTGATTTTTAAAGTGGGATCTGTGGCATTCTGCCAGGGCTTCTGTGAAATAATTTTCTATAAATTATTAAATTGTGCTGTATCATTAAAAAGTGCATATCTACAGATGGGGACCATTTGCGCAAATAAAACATATTGTGTCCATAACTCCCACCCACGTTAGCTTTGAGCTGAAAGAAACTGATATGATTTAGACACATCACATCAAACTGTCATGAATCAGTCACTTTGCTCTAATGCAAATATTCCAATATATTATTATTATATTATCAAAGTTGTCTTAAGTAATAGGCTTAATTACTACGATGTCTTCTGTAACGCTGTTATAACTTCTGTTATGATTTGTTCACAGCTTTCTGCCAATGATTTGAAATAAGTTCATTATTTTTCATTTCAAGCACTTACTGAAAGTCAGCTTTAAACTGGTCATTTGAAATGTCTGGCTTCATTAGGACTATACCAGTCTTGCCAATGTTCATTTTCTGAAAGCTTTTAAGATCACTTGGAAAGTATAAATGCTGTCAAGTTGAGTCCAAATGCAATTTGGATAAAATGGTCCACTGTTTAAAAGTATAGAAGTCGTATTAACATGATTCATATTGAAATGTGTTGCTGTTTATTGCTATGAAACAGGTCTGATTTAGGTTGAAAAGTTTTACAATAGTTCTAATGGCATCTGAGAGCACAAATGGTAGTAAGCATTTGCATAATTACGATTGTGGATTATGATTCATTGTTACGGTTATGAGGGGCTCCTTGGAAGGGGTTCCTGACCCCAAAACGTTTGACAACCTCTGCGTTGAATTATAAATATGTGTATGTTAGTGTTTTATATCCCTGGTTCAACTCTGAATTGTAGCTTTAAAAGTACACAGGGGCTCATTTTTGTACTGCTGCCTTGGGGACCAACTATTCTGTCTAGACACCATTATAAATCCCTGTTAGATGTTTGCCTGCATTTTTTCTAACCCCCTTTTTATATTACAAGGATAGCAAAAATGTTTTGAGATGTTTTGGAGCACAGTGGAATTCTTTTTTTTATTATTTTTTTCTGTAAATTATTAAACCATTTCCTTCCTCTCTATCCTCACACCACCCACCTACAGAGCTGCCACGTCTCCTCTCTCACTTTCTCCTCCTCTATACTGCCACCCCCTCACCGCTGCTTTTTCCTTGCCAGGAGCCAGGAGAGGCGTTACTTGCTTTGTCCTCTGTGCAGGTCACTGGCTGAGTGCCAGGCAGAGCCCATGCCAATAAAAGCCATGAGTAATGGCCTAAAACTTCGACATTCGCTGTGTTTCCCATTATTTCCCATAGCCAATAAATTTGAAGGAGGGCTTAATCAGAGGGAAAAGCTGGAACATACGGCTCATGTCCAGCAGGGTGTCAAACACAAAGATTCTTACAGTTTAATCAGAGATAAGAGTTGAGGTGGCAGCCACCAATATGGCTTCCCTTGTGACCCACTTTGTCATCTGACAGGTGGAGCCATTATTGTCTGGGCAGATGAACACGCTCCTGCTGTCTGTCATGAAACAATGACTGCCTCTGCCTCTGGGACGAGGTCGACTAAATAAAGTCCTTTAAGAGCCCAATAGACAGATAATTGAATAAACATTTCATCATCCATGAATTACTCAGTGAAGACTCCAAGTCTCAGAGCGGGATTGAAGTCAGTATACAACAATCCAACAGGATCTAGTAGATAGATATTATATGCAGAATTTTCATATGCACTTCTTTAACTTCATTAAGGATCAGAACATTTTGTAATCTAACAACATTTTCTCAATGCTAAAACTCTCATACATCTTATGAGGTTCAATATATTCCTTGAAACTGTCTTATTATTGTGCAACTAAACTTATATATTCCTAATTAGGGCTGTCACAATATCACACATTTGGCCACATCATGGCCAAAATAATTCACAATAATGATATTATATCTACAGAACATTTGAAAAACAAAACGTTATCAGTTAAATTCATTTTTAAATTTGTTTATTGCACATTTTGTCTCATTTTTGGTAAATTACTAGTACTCAAAAGACAAGTGTAGGGAGGTGGAGCGAGACTCTGTAATCATAATTGTATATATAAAATGATTTAAGAGGCGCTGGATTATTTACGTCTGCTGCTGGACAGGACGCTATGAGAGCTACGAGAATGAACCAAAACATTAAAAGCTGCAAGTTGGAAAATGAAAAAAAAAAGGCTGAAAGACAACAAAATGCTGAGAGCTGAGACGGGTGTTAATTCTCTTTGGGATCATCACTACGAGCAATCCCTTCACATAACACTTTGTCATGTGATCTATCACTATTATAAAAATATTAATTACAGCAGCTTTAAAGGGACAGTGTGTAGGATTTTGCAACATCTAGTGGTGTGGTTGCAGATTGCAACCAACTGAGTACCCCTTCGCTCACTCCTCCCTTTCCGAGACTGCGGTAACGTGAGCCGCTGAGTGCAAAACCGTGGTAACGTCGTTGGCCTCGCTCAGAGGCCATCCATACCATAATAACACTACTTTAGGAGCAACGGAAGTCAGACGGCGACTGGCAGTACCATGGCTTCACACTCTGTGGCTCACGTTACCGCAGTTTCACAAGCATGTTGGAGAACTACGGTGGCCTTCAGGTAACGTTAAAACATGAAAGTCTCTCTCTAGAGCCAGAGTTTGGTTTGTCCGTTCTGGGCTACTGTAGAAACATGGTGGAGCAACATGTCGGACTCTGTGAAGAGGACCTGCTCCCTATGTAGATATGAAGGGCTCATTCTAAGCTAACAAAACACAACGATACTTAGTTTCATGTGATTATACACTAAAGAAAACATAGTTATGAATATTACATTCCATTTCTGCTAATTTAATCTTCCAAAATGTTACATACTGTTCCTTTAAAGGTGCTCAATACGAAATCCAGAGCACATCTTTTGCCTCCACACGGATCTCAACATGGCGACGGCTGAGCTGGTGGCTATCAACTAACAGTGCTAACAGCACTAACAGTGCTAACAGTGGCAACAGTGCTGACGGAGCTAACAGTGTTACCCTGGGGGGGAACTGGAGTGGGGGTGCTACACTTTTATTTTTCATAATAGAAACATCAAATCACTGTTACAACACAGAAGTAAGTTAGATGAAGGGATTGTCTTATTAATCCAATATCTGAGGTGTCAAGACCGAGACTTTAGACTTGTGCCAATCCAATAATAGAAACCAGACATTAACAAACAAGCGGAAATGGAAAAAACATGGCAGGCTCACATGAAGTCAATACACCGGTCAAGTTTCTGTTCTCCTTTACATCTGTACACAGATACCGTGGATATGTGGAGATATCACGGACCAATCTTCCTCCTTTCCCAGCTTCACTTCTCACTGTCAGACACAACTCCACTACAGATGTAAAAATCACCCGAGTGAAGTAATCCATCACAGTAAACACAAAGCACCAATTTGCCTTTGTAAGACGTTCTGTTTAATCAGTATTTCATTGTGCTAAAATTGAGCGCTCTCATATTGCATTGTGTTTCTTTTTGCTTATTGTCAATCACCTGACAACCACAGGAAGGAAACTAAGTGTCTGCCAGGAAATAGTCAATCAAAAACAGGTCACCTCAGACATCTGTCACATCCATGTCTTTGTATCTAAAAAATATTTGTTAACTGAGACGTCAGGTAATCATCCACATCATAAAGATTTGTGTGAATATGTCTAATTTCAAACATTACATAACGCAAACTGATGAGCCGAAATCTAAAGATAGAAATACTGTATGAGCTATAAAGAACATACCAGTGTCATTTATGCCTCTTTTATTCCTATGAAGGGCTTATTATTAGCCTCAACGACAAGACAAATGACTTTTATTAACCTTAATTCTATTCTATTCTTGGGGAACGTGTACTGTGCCTAATCTAAAAAAGGTTTCAAAAGTTGATAGGACATGTATGGAGGTGTCTATCAAGGCTTTTTAGCCTAGTTTCTATTTGTTTGACCAGCATGAGGTGCATGAGATGATGGTGTTCAGCTGCATATTTCTGGTCCGTACTTATAAAGACTAGGGCTGTCAAAGTTAACGTGATAATAATGCGTTAAAACAAATTTGTTTTTAGTAATTTATTCAATAATTTCTTTAATGCAACTTGATATTTTTAGGTTGTAGCAGACTCAACCTAAACCCCCAAACTAATGAATCCATCAGTACCAACCATGTTATTCTAGCTTGTCGCAAAGGAGGTTAAATAACGCTCCAAACTTACGCTACATTTTGACGAGGAAAAACTGATATGACCATTTTCAAAGGGTTCCCTTGACCTCTGACCTCCAGATGTGTGAATGTAAATGGGTTCTCTGGGTACCCACTAGTCTCCCCTTTACAGACATGCCCACTTTATGATAATCACATGCAGTTTGGGGCAAGTCATAGTCAAGTCAGCACACTGACACACTGACAGCTGTTGTTGCCTGTTGGGCTGCAGTTTGCCATGTTCTGATTGGAGCAGATTGTTTTATGCTAAATGCAGTACCTGTGAGGGTTTCTGGATCAATATCTGTCATTGATTTGTGTTGATCATTGATTTACAATAATAAATATATACATACATTTGCATAAAGCAGCATATTTGTCCACTCCCATGTTGATAAGAGGATTAAATACTGGACTAATCTCCCTTTAAGATACATTTAGAACAGATAAATAATGTGTAGTTAATTTGCGATAATTAGAGATTAACTATGGACAATCATGCGATTCATCGCGATTAAATATTTTAATTGACAGCCCTAATAAAGACGCTATGTCCAAATCTATATGCCAAGAACTTTGAGGAAAATGTTACGTATTTTGATATGGTTTCACTCTTTTTGTTTCTGATTGGATGTATGGCTTATAAGGAGAATTTTATTTTAGTAATTTAATACAGGTGATGATATATTAATTTCAATCAAAACATCTTAAATGCTTAAACACCCTGCTCGTTTTAATTGGAGGCAGTGTCACTCACGCTGACTTCAGCAACAAAGTTATTATACTATTCATTATTAACTGTACACACACACACACACACACACACACAGCACACATTTAATTAGGTCTTATTATAGGAAATGCAATATATTGAGCTGACAAACACAAGATAGACTCATCCTCTTGAGTCCCTCACTAAGCTTCTTACATTTCCTGTAGTCGGAGAAAAACAAACAAGCACTCACATGCACCCACCGAGGAGCTTCCTCTCCATTTAGTCTCCATTTGCCTGATCTTCATTCATCCATCATCCCTCTGCATTGAAGGCTCACCTGGCCTGATTCCATTAGTTACCAGTTAAGTGCTACATTACCGCCGAGAATATCTGGCATTATAGGCCGTATTAAGTTTACTGTAGTATTCGTTATTTATTTCCTTTTCATCACGTTTCACCTGCCACGTATCACATAAAGTGTGGAAGCAACTGCTTTGTCAGCGATGTGATTCCATGGCATTGGAGTCAACAAAAGTGATACTGTCGGTAAAGAAAAATAAAAGTGATACTGTCGGTAAAGAAAAATAAAAACCAAGCAGACTCTGTAAACAAGGCAACTTATGTTCCCGGTTGAATTAGTAGCTGTGTTGGCGATCCAAGCTTGTTTGCTTACACACAGGTGACTGACACCATTTAATCTTTAGCCCTGTGTTTTTCTCAGCCTTTATTCCTTTACATACAAATTGACAACTGTGGTTGCTGGAGACAACGGTGTCATACTTTCCAGCATCCTGATCCAGATGTGACTGCTAACACTTCAAAGATCAGATACTACACCTCACTGAGAAACAGACACCGTTATACTAATGGTGATATTAATATATCCAGAGATCAAGTTCTGTTAATAACTGGAACTCCCAAGTGAGTTTAATGTACAGCTACTGAACGTACATATATAATGTACTCCACTTAGAGTATATAAACAGACATTCAAATTCAAAGTTGTGAAGGTGTAACATAATGAGTGACCCAAACTTAAGGTAACATGAGTGACAATTCTATGGACAAATTGAAAGGCAAAACTTAAGAAATTAAGTTATTTGTCTAACTCAAAATGCTGTTGACAATTGTTGCTTTGAAATGTTTTCTTTTCTCAACTCTTTCATTTCATAGTGTGTCTTCAGAGAAAATCACTATAATTTGCATACGGTTTTGCAAATAAGCAAACTTTGTATAGATAACAATAAAATGTCTAAACAGATAAAACAAGGCCCTAAATGGATAGCTAATGAAGAAATCATCTCTGGCTGTGCAGCACTCTCCTGCTGCCTGTTTATCTGCCATCTCGGTGGACAAAAGACAAATAAAAGCAACGGCATCGGCAATTAAATATTTAACAAGAAAAATCTCAGCAACATCAAACACAAGTGTGTCTACTGTTTCCATTGTCCCCAAGGAGAGGTGTGGGTAATGGTACCCAGAGGACAAAGTATGTGTCTAAAAGTGCTCAAATAACTAGAAATAAAAAGTCACAATGACACAGGAGAACATAATAAACAAAATTGTAAAGTTAACCAACCAAGCGTATTTGCTCTTGCCACTAACTCTTGCTTGCTTTTTTTTAACATGGGAAATAAAGATTGTAAACATCTTCTTGGAGATTGTAATCTTTGCAAAACAAATTTGTTGAATTGTAAGGAGTATGAAAAGTTGACTGTGCTCCTTCCCATTAATCCATTTAACACATTACAGCCTGAACTGGTTGGAAAATTATGTAATAGCTGCAAGATTCAGGTATAATATACACCGATCAGCCATAACATTCAGACCACTGACAGGTGAAGTGAATAACATTGACTATCTCGTTACAATGGCACCTGGCAGTGGGGGGGGGGGGATATATTAGACAGCAAGTGAACATTTTGAACTTTAACTTTGTGTTGGAAGCTTTGACGAGGGCCAGATAGTGCTGTCTAGACGACTGGGTCAGAGCGTCTCCAGAACTACAGCTCTTGTGGGATGTTCCCGGTCTGCAGTGGTCAGGACCGACCAACAGTGGTCCAAGGAGGGAGAACCGGTGAACCGGCGACAGGGTCAGACCCGAGGCTCATTGATGCACGTGGGGAGTGAAGGCTGGCCCGTGTTGTCTGATCCAATAGAAGAGCTACTGGAGCTCAAACTGATGAAAGAGTTAATGCTGGTTCTGATAGAAAGGAGTCAGAACACACAGTGAGGAGCAGTTTGTTGAGTATGGGGCTGCGTAGCCGCAGACCGGTCAGGGTGCCCATGCTGACCGCCAAAAGCGCCTACAATGGGCATCAGAACTGGACCACGGAGCGATGGAAGAAGGTGGCCCGGTCTGATGAATCACGTTTTCTTTTACATCATGGGGATGGTAACGAGTTGGAGGTGTTGACTCGGCCTCCAGATTCTCCAGATCTCGATCCAATGGAGCATCTGTGGGATGTGCTGGACAAACAAGTCCGATCCACGGAGGCCCCACCTCGCAACTTATACAAGACTTAAAGGATCTGTTGCTGACGGCTTGGTGCCAGATACCACAGCGCTTTTGCGCCGCGCCTCATAAGCCACATGAACATGAAAAAAAGGTTGAGACGAGCCAATGCACTGGGGGAGGGTGCTGTAAGTTATCCTTTTTGTAAAATCAGTAGTGAATTGTCATGACTTGTTTTTATTTGTGAACAAATATAATTAATGCAATTTAATTTAAAGTTTTCTAAATCTGCTCTTTTGATTTATAGAATATGATTTTACAGGTCAAACATTTGCAGAATAGTTAAATGTTCAGATGAAGGCTGTGATATGTATGAACAATAAAATAATTATTTAACTATAGCAAGTTTTATCTTTAAGTTTTTTGGATGTTATTTATAGTAATAATAATGCTCTAAAATGATGTACAAATGCATAAATCAAAAACCTTCAAATGTTCTTGGGGGAGGATCCCAAACCCAACATCTCCTAGTACCTTTTATTTACTGTAGAAATTCAGAATGTGTCTCTTTATCCTGCTGCATAATACAGTATGTACGAGCATCCTGACTGTAACACTTAGCTGATACATCTCAGCTCTGCATGCACCTGCCTGTCTGGCTGCTGTTGATTCCAGGCTATATGCATCCTATTATATATTATAAAGCAATATTATAGGCTATAGATAACACAGGAAAACACTTTAACTATTAACGCTATGGGTAGATATGCAAACACACCACCTTAACCCCCTCAGTTGTCTCAGCCGGTATAGTATATTATTTGAGCATTATAGGCTTACTATAGAAGATGTAGTAAAATATATAGCAAAAAAATCACACCTAATTATGACTGACACAGTATAACAAGCTTAAAGAAATAATACATAAATAAATAGGAGCAAGAGATTGCTGATACCGGCCGATACACACGGCAACATGTGAATAAGAGGAGTATTGGCACTTTTCCACTTCAAGCACTGATATTAATAATGCCTTATATATCAAAGAATATTTGTTATTAACTTGACTTTTAAATCCAAACACTTGCCATCACTAATACGTTGCCTTGATTATGGAGTCCACGAAAGTGTCTCACATCAGTGTCGACGTCTCACCGGGGCTGACTTCAGCTCACGTTCAATACAAGCAATTCAGTAAGAAAGCTGACTTCATCATTTACATATTGATCAACTTTTGTAACGAGCATGTCATAGTCAATCCGTTAAGAAGCAATTAAAAATCAATATCCTATCAACATGAAATGAACCACAGTTTCTGTTTTGTTCTGAATCGACAAAGAGCGTTAATTGACCCGAGTCTCAATTTTCATACCGATCTTATACGAATGGTGCATCATCACTGCTGTTAACTGTGGTCAAAATCTCCTACTGGCACACTTAGGAACAGATCACTGAGCCTGGGGGTGGGGGGGATACAATGAAAAAAGCTTTCAAGAAGGATGTTTGGCCTTGTGTACAAGCCCTCAGCACACAGCGGAGCTTCTCTGAGAGCAAACAGGTGAACACAGCGAGAGATTGTGCACACACGGCAGGCAGGTAAATAAATGTATGGACGTGAGAAAGGAGGCAGAGAGAAAAGAGGAAAAGAGGTGAGACACTGATCCAGGTGATGACATGTCTCTTTGCCCCAATGGAAACAATAATAACAGGTCAGGACACCAAACGGTCATGAAACACTAGCTCAGTGTTTGCCTTCTGCTCTGTCCAAAGGTTACACAATCTGCTCTACAACACCTCGAAAGCTCACAACTTTACATGTTGTTTTGTTAAACTAATCAGCCCAACAGGCAACAACAGCTGTCAGTGTGCTGACTTGACTATGACTTGCCCCAAACTGCATGTGATTATCATAAAGTGGGCATGTCTGTAAAGGGGAGACTCGTGGGTACCCATAGAACCCATTTACATTCACTGATCTGGAGGTCAAAGGTCAAGGGACCTCTTTGAAAATGGCTGTGACAGTTTTTCCTCACCAAAATTTAGCGTAAGTTTGGAGCGTTATCCAACCTCGTTCGCGACAAGCTAGTATGACATGGTTGGTTCCAATCTTCACTTAAGATATTAGTGGCGTTACAACAACTCTGTGTTAACTTTGACAGCCCTCTATGGTATAAAGAAAAACATCGCTGCTGTATTTATGCCTCGATGGCAATGACGCTGAGTGTTGATTTTCAGCATCTTTTTGATCCGTTTATCGCAATTAAATTGCAGCACTATCTGTTTATTGTGGATTCATACCACTGTAGTGACGTTTGGCCTGCTAGATACAGTGAATACAGCTCTGTGAAATTCACCGAGCACAGCCGGTTGATTCTCTGACGTATCTGAGACTTCCACAACGTGTAAAAAGTAGCAACAGTGGTTATTTTGGACACGGTTGATGAAATGTTGTTGGTATCTACATGGAAGTAAACACCTCATCCTCTTCGGTGTGTCTAGTGAGAGCAATGCAAATTAACACAAATTATCCTGGCGGTCAAAGTCTCACAAGTAACACAAGGCAAAAATTGACTTTGTGTTTGGTAGGGATGCACCGATACCACTTTTTTTCAAACCGAGTATGAGTACAAGTACTTACATTTGGGTACTCGCCGATATCGAGTACTGATACGAGTACTTCTCTGTGCCAAAAGACCCTCGTTAACAGCCAGCTGGAGGGTGAGCGACACACGGCAGGCTGGGGAGTCCCGCATATGATGGGTGCACCGCGACCGGCTCTAGGTCAGCTTGGAAAGGCTCGGGGCGAAGGTGGCTCGCGGCCGCAGCTTTACAGCGCTCCCCACCCGGATTTCGACTGTGACAGTCCGCCCCAACCGCGTCGTGCCACCAGCATGGGGCTCAGCCCATGTAAAAAGCGCCAGGGATTTGTGGCGATGTCGGCAACCCACCCGACCCGTCTTGAAACACGGACCAAGGAGTCTAACACACGTGTGAGTCAAAGGGTGCAAGCAAAACCCTGTGGCGCAATGAAAGTGAGGGCCAGCCCAGCGGAGTCGGGCACACCACTGGTCCGTCTCTCCTGCACCGTCGGGGAGGTGGAGCGTAAGGACCCGAAAGATGGTGACGAGAGGTTAACGTCACGCTGCTGTAAAGTGGTATCGGTGCCGCTGTATCAGAGCTGTTTTTTGAGTACGAATACATGAGCACAGTATCGGACCTGATACCCGATACTTGTATCGGTGCATCCCTAGCGTTTGGTGTGAACGCAGCATAACTCTTGGGGTATTTCTCTAAGCATATTTCCCAAAATGTCTAACTATTCCTTTATAGAACCAATCCATAATGTCTATAGGCACCTTGCATTCACACATGACTGATTTGTCGATTAAAATGTCACTCTGTTAGTGACGATATGTAACTACGGCCCATGAGCTTCACAGTACATGCGCATTAATCATGTAAAATGTGTGCTAATGACTCTTATTCTGAAACATGACAGGTGAAATCCGGACATTAATGGAAATATGTCAAACTTGTATTTTATTTTTTATGCTTGGTGGGTCATTTACTGTACATCTCGTATATATTTCAGTGTAGCTTTAAGCCCATTGTGAATAAATGATGCACGGCGGGCTCTTTGTGCCGTGCCTGCTGCGGAATGAAAAGCAATACAACGGAAATTGAAAAGCAGCAATAGCTTTAAAGCAGGAGAGGCTGCGGCCTCTCTGGCCAAAACAAAATTCAATTGTGAAAATAGAGTAGATGACGATAATATTTGGTAGCAGCATTGTCTGGTAAGGTAAAAAAGAAAAAAAGAAAAGAAAAGAGCAGCCTCCTCTCTCTCGATTGCTGTAACCTTGAGTCACCCTGGCATGCCTGCATTCATCCAGGAGAGAGAAAAAGGAGAGGCAATTGAAAAGAAATGTGATTATTAGATGAGGACATGTTGAGAGAGAGAAACAGAAAAAGGGAGGCATGCTGGAGAGGAAGAAAAAACTCAGACACAGAAAAACAAATTTTTGTATTTTGAGGCACGAGGACGACAGCGAGTAAAGCGTATGGAGCGACATGAAGGGCGGGATGATTCACAATTTTGCAGCAACGCTTGAGCAGAGAGAGTCAGACGCTAACACAGTCTGTCTGTCACCACAGGCAGCTGATGGACACACATTACTGGCTCCACATACCACCTCTTTGCTTTGTTGCAGCCCTTCACTGTATAGACACAGCCTTTATTTAGTTTAGCAGTCGGGGATTGTTCGGGGATAAAGGCGTACGCAGTGAGCTCCATATTAAATGGTGAGAAGAGAAGTAATACAGTGTTTTACCCTTACTCTACTCTCATGTACAGTATGTTCTCTGCTGATGGCCTTACAAACCAGTCATCCTTACTTTTTAGGATAGAAAATGCAATGTATTGCAGATGAAATTGTAAAATGAGTTTGCATTTCTGTTGTGAGGATAGCAAATATATTCACATTACAGCCTGTGTTGTATGTTTTAGCCAATTTACCACAAAACACAGGTTCCTTAACAAACATTAACAGATTCTTTTGGCAATGTTTTAAATTCGTACTAAGAGAAGTGACCACATCACACCGATCCTTGCTGCCTTTCACTGGTTACCTGTGAGTTTTAGAATTGATTTTAAGATTGTACTGCTTGTTTTTAAAGCCTCGAATGGTCTAGCTCCTGCCTATATCGGTGATTTTCTGACTCCCTATGAGCCTGATCGATGCCTGAGATCCTCTGGCAAGGCCCTAATAGTTACAAAATCCAAACTGGTCAACAAAGGTGACTGACCGGGCTTTTGCCGTCCGGGCCCCTCAGCTGTGGAACTCCCTACCTGAAGATCTCAGGCAGGCAGACTCAGTGTCTTCCTTTAAATCTCTTCTTAAGACTCACTTTCATGTTATGGCTTTTTCTTAACTGATGGTGCACTGTTGATTTTATTTTGTATTTATATGATCTCATTTTGTTTAGAGTTTAAGTTCTGGGTGTTAGTTATTTTTATCATGCTTTTATTGGAAAGCACTTTATAACCTTGTTTTGAAAGGTGCTATATAAATCAAATTATTATAATTATTATAATTATTATTATTATTATTATTACGATACGATACAACTTTATTGTCAGTTTGCACTGAAATTCATTTTGCAGCCATAGGCAGCTCAGTTTGAGAAAAAGTACACAATTATTATTATTATTAAGTTACATATGTCTAACTTGTTAGCAAACAGTTGCTAATTTACACATCCAATAGATACTGTACAACATTATCATTCATTTGGAGTCGTGTTTCTGGCCACCAGTTGAATGTAACTCCAAAACTAGAAACAATCTTGCGATGGGATCACACCAGCCGCGACGCAAAATCAGGCCAGGGGTGTAAAGTGGAGGACCAACGAAACCTTCCTCACTTCCTTGCCCCTGTACTTCTGGTGCCCTTGCTTGGACCACAGCCATCTTCGTACTCAGCCTTCATTTTGATCTCAACTACACACCTGTAAAGTTGGGTGACTGCATCTTGCACGGTTGTGATACTATTGCGGTGAAAATATCTGTCCACAGACACACCAATCCAATCTCATGGGAAGGCGTGTACATAGCATGACATTTCCACGTGCCATGATAACAAATTTTAGGCTTTTCGGGTGTCATTTATCGTCACGTCATTACCGTAATACGGTCGCAGTTATGTTTAGGCAGCAAAACCCCAAAGTTAGGTTTTGGAAAAACGTCACGGTTGGGCTTAAAATAAGCACATAAACTAAGTACAATACGTACGTAACATAAACACGGAAAACACGCCACAAACGTCACTAATGTAACTTCAAAGTAACTCGACAACACTTTGGGACACAAACACCAGTCTCCTGGTTGAAAGTCCTGTGTTTGTTGGACCATGCACCTCCCCGAAATGACTTACAAAATAGTGTGTCATTCATACGCCATTTGGTGAGACTGGGTTGGATACACATATAATCTGGTAAAGTACTCAAAACTACTTCTGTGTTAGTTCCCGGTACAGTCGGTGTTTCCAGGAATACATTTTGCCATGATGACACACACACAGACTCACAAGGTGAAAACAACACATCCACATGCTTTTCCGGCTGGTAATTAACTCCGCTTTTAGCTCTGTTTTTGGTCTCTGCCAACTCCTGAGGGAAATATCTGGCTCCACTTTGTTCACCAGCTTTGTCCGTCTTCCATTTAGTGCTTTGCAGGTAGTGTACAATGGGTTTATTAGAGTTGTTTCATTGAAAAAGAAACTGGGTTGATTAAAGTGACAGGAAAGTAGCGAGCCGTAAAACCAAAACAACAAGCTGAGAGACGCTGAAACGAGAGGAACTGCAGAGTCGGGTGATAGTTCGTCACTACGGGTGACAATTTCATTACAAGTAGCCCTATGATCCATTATTATTAATATAAAAAATAGTTACCATTGCAGCTTGAAACCAGATTATAGCTGTGGTTTTGCAAGTTTTAGCTCATTTACTACAAATCACTATCGCTATTTTGTAAAGAATACCGCTATTTTGGGGATTTTTTTTCCCCCAATGGTTTCCATTCATAACCATACAGAATGGAAAGCTAGCTCTAACTCTTTCATTTCAATTCAATTTGTCACAACTTTATTTATCCCTGGACAGGCAATGGTTTGCAGCAGTTAGCAAGCCAGGTCAACAAATACCCAAAACAACTTGCTTGAAAACTTACTTGAGCTGTCTATTCTATGACACAGAAGTAAAAGATCAATTCATTTTGGTCAAGGTAAAAAAAAAAAAAAAAAAAAAGAACATAAAATCTTGTATAGATCAGCAAATAATGTATGTCAATTATACATGATTTTCAGTTACTGTAATGAGCTAAAACATGCAAACACGCTGGTATGGTCCTTTCCTGGGAGTTCATCTTAAAGAGACAGGCGCTAAAACGGAGCGTTTCAGACAGAGGGTGAGTACAGGTATATTCAGACAGACAGTATGAGGAAAACAGTGTGTTTTCTGAACATTAAAAAAAAGAATGTAAACATGTTCTAGTAGAAATACAAAATACAAGTATGAACCTAAAAATGAGCATAATATGTCCCCTTTAACCTATTTGTGCTCAAGGACTATGTTTAGTGTGAAAGGAAAAATGCCACAACATTTTTTCTGATTTGGTCTTAAGTCTTGAAATTTGGTATGAACATACTCTGGGCAAGTTTCTAAGAGTACAATTTTGAAATTTAAAAAAAACAAACACTTTTATTAATAGTCAAAGTCAGGATTTTTGATTGTTTCCCAACACTACAGGCATATGTATGCATTTCTTTGATATTGAACTTGTTATGAGTTCATAGATACCAAATACTTGATTGTGCTCCTTTCTGAGATACAGACATTTTCTTATACTAGTATTTGGGCAAATGGGACTAATGTTTTATTCCTAAAATATAATGAAGTCTATTGCTAAAACAGTAGTCCCAAATCCTAGATGATTAGAAAAACTTCAGTTTGTGGGTACAAATGGGTTAAAAGATTGTCTAATGGGGAGAAAAAAAGACGATGAGAAACAGAAAATAAGAGAGCGTGCCAACGAGAGAGAAAGCTACGGGAGAGAGGAAGGACAAACAGATGGACATGGACATAGAGACAGAAGAGAGTGAGGGAATATGAGAACGAAGGCAAACACTGTAAAGATAGAGCACCATCCTCTGGCCTCTCAAGGACTCAAACTCCCTCCGACAGCGCTAAAAAGACGGGGGATCAACCCTGATTCCAACCAGGCTTTGTCTCTTTACACCGTGAAAATATGGCCTGGAATCCCATTATCCCCGGCTATAGAGATGCGAGGGCTCCATTTTCATCTCTTATTCCACGGCACAGAGGGTATGGCACCACCTGCACTGTATATATCGAAGCTTCGGCGTGAAAAAAAAGGGCTCTCACCCATTCTCACCGGCTCTAGAGGCTCTTTAGTTGAAGGGCAAATAGAGCTGGAGTGGAGAATGGATGACACTCATTTCAGGCGGCGGCAGCATTCACAATCGTCTGGAACTTCGGCATACCGAACGAAAACCGCAAACCAGATTTTCTCAGGAGTAATGTGCGGAATGGGAGCGCACACACGCATGTTCATTCCCACATGCACTTTGTGTCGCTTTAACGCACACACGCACACACACACACAATCACTTAGAGAATTGAGTCGGTGACAAGAGCTAGATTTGATTTTATCCCCTCTCTGCCTTCTCGGCTCCCCTCGGGGCCGTCGCGCAAACAATCTCCCGGCAGCAAAAGTAGATATGAGATTAGTTTTGCGGGGTGTTGGCAAGTGCCACATGTTTGCTGGCTGGCCTGCCTCCCCTGCAACCTGTATCTCTGTATGTGTGTGTGTGTGTGAGACAGACTGTGTGAGGGAGGGGAAAAAAAGACACACGAGAATTTATAGATCAGCGCTTCCGCCCAGATGCAGCGTCGCAGCGGCACACAAGGTTGCATCTTGCAGGAGTCAAAGGCAGCCTCTCACATATTCATCATTACATCTCTCCTACACACACACACACACATACAGTATTTATGGACACACACTCGCACGCAAACACCTCAATCCCTGATAATCATCTCCCTTTGTAGCCGCCAAGGGCACAAATGTCTGGTCTTGCTTTCACCGCAGGGGCTGATCCATGAAGGAGTCAAAATGGAGTCAAATGTTTGTTGATGAGGCGCGCACACACACACACACACACACACACACACAAACACACACACACACACACACACACACTCAGTGCAGGAAGGTGCAGGTTTTACATGAACCGCAGGAGTGGTGACAACAACATACTGTTAGTGTGACTGGAGTCTGCAGGCTGAAAAAAAAAAGTGGTTTGTTAATTAAATGTATGAAAGAGGTAGAGAGGAACAGATTGAGAGAGAGAGGGCGACTCAAAGAGAGAGAGAGAGAGAGAGAGAGAGATTGATTAATTGAAAGTGAGAGGGGCAAGCTGATTAAGAAGAGAGAGAGAAGAAAAAAGGGAGTTCATGTCATGAAAGCTTCCTCCAGAGGAGTGCTATCAAGCAAGGCTCCGACTCTGATCACTCATGTGTTTGCATCTAAAGTAGGCCCAGAATGCTTGGAGGGCAATGGCGATGTTTCACAGCAGCGCCGAGCATTTACATATTTATCCGACGACAATTTTATGCCCACAAATGCTCGTTTTCTTTTCCCCCCGCCCCACGTTTGCTTTATTTATTGATTGATTCGAGCGTAGTAAGCGTAAAAAAAATGCATAAAAATGAGCTGAGGCCTGAGTTTTCTCTTCGAAAATAGCATTTGCATTCCAACCACCCCTCTCCTCCCTACTGTACTGTTCAAATAACCCCTCCCCATATCTCTGAAAATCCTGCACACACACACACACACAAATGCTGTGAGCTAAAAAATCCAATATTCAGATACACAAACTCATAAACACATATTAGCCCAAACACCTTAAAGTCCCAACACATGCATCTTTCACACAAACACACACACACGGTCTGCGGACTACTTGGCTGGTGCCGGGCGGCGTTGGGCTCCGTCTGTGCAGGGACATTGGGTGCCTGGCAGCCTCATCGGCCGCTCGGCCATCCATCCCTCCCTATTTCCACCCCATTTTCTCCCCCGAACCGCAACCATTTCCATCCTGCCTCCTTTCATGTGAGGAGCGGAAGTGTGGCTGGCATCCACTGCTGTTGTTTGATACAGTGGCAGCGTGATGCCTGACTGCCTGCTTGGCTGCCACACACACACACACACATACACATGCATAGAGACACACTGACACGTACGCACACACACGGGCAGTTTGTGCCGGCTTCATGAGCCACCTATTGAGCAGAAAGCTCTTCTATGAGGAGGAAAACTGCTTTAAGGTTCTCATGTCAAACACGTATATTGTGCCGTAAACTGTTGATGCACCAGCACTGTCTCCAAAAAATGACACTTTAATATACAACAAATCTGCATTAGCATGTACATTTTGTAGCAATGCCGTCCGGATACAGTGTTCACACCTTGCAACTAAAGCACGATTCAGGTTATTATGGTTATGTTTAAGCTTGCAGTCTTCATTAAATATTGAAAAACTATTTGTCTTTCCCTAATCTTACCCCAAATGTTTTAGTTGCATCAAAGTGTCAAAGTCCCCTGCTTTTGACCCCCAACTATCCATCCTAACTACGGAGGCCTAAAGTGCTCAACATTAGTTTAATAAATAAGACTTTAAGGAACCAATAATCATATGAATTATATACAGACAAAATATATGAATATGCATGAAATTGTGAGAATAACCCAAAATATGTTTAAAACTCAGCTCAATATTTTATTTATTATTTTGTACATTATTTCATCCCATTTCTTTTCACATTATCAAAATTTTATTACAGGTAATTTTTTGTTAATTTTAGCAGTTTTTATTTTGAAAATGTCCTTTCTACACAGGTCTGAAAAGTGAAGCCAATGAGGAAGTGCTTTAAGCCTGCATTCTTTCTACCAGCCAGCAGAGGGCGACTCCTCTGGTTGCTAAAAGAAGTCTGATTGTATAGAAGTCTATGAGAAAATGAGCCTACTTCTCTCTTGATTTATTCCCTCAGTAAACATTGTAAACATGAGTTTACGGTCTCAATCTCTAGTTTCAAGTCTTCCTCTGAGTTTAATTTTTTGTTGTATTATTTGACTATTTTTCAGAATTATATTATTTGTCTCTATTTAGTCATGTGATTATATATTTCATATCTTATTTTAGGGCTGTCTTCAACTAAAGAACTCCTCAGTCGACTAACAATACTTATACAATTATGTTGACTAAACGATAAGTTGATTTAATCAACAGATCTGTAAATCTCTCCACAGAGAGTCATGTAAAAGCAACACTTTAAATGTTGTGTTTCCCAGAGAGGTGCTCATAACTTTCTTGGAAAAAGGTCATTCAGCATGAAAAATGTCAACGACTTGACTAAAGAAATCTCAGTCGACCAAAAGATAAATTAATCGACCAAGAGGAGGCAGCCCTATCATATTTATCCATCTAATATTGTTTAGAAAACCCACTGACAGCGATCCACACAGCTCTTCGGTTTCCTCCAAAACATGTAGTCGTTGTCGAGACAAATGAATGGTATATAATGTATTTGATAGAAAACAGGCTTGTTAAACGCACATATTTGACATTTGTTGGAACCCATGGAGGAATTCTATCAGTTAATCTGTCACATTTCTATCTTTAGTTTCATTGTAAACTATTTCTTGAAGCAAAAACACCTTTACAGTTGCCTTGGATGGCCATAGAAGAGCAGTAACCAACTGACTGTTATTTATAATCCATGCCACGAGCGCGCCTTTAAGCCTGTCAGGTTGTTCCTCTGGGAGACTGGGCAGGGTCCATAATCAGAGTAACTAACCTGTGATTTACTGAGCCCTGGGGTAAACATCTGCCGCCTGTCATCTGGACTGCTTACAAAACACGACTATTTACATGCGTTTAACGGCGGAGGGCCTTTGAAAAAAGAAAAACAGGTGCGAGGATTTGTGGGTCCTCAGCAGTTCTTGCCACTATGCTGCCAACCTCATCACCACACCCTTCTGTGCCTGGAGGAGAGGGAAGACGATGAGAGAGAGAGAGAGAGAGAGAGAGAGAGAGAGAGAGAGAGAGAGAGAAGAGATGCAGGTTCCACTGCCTGGTCCCTGATTCATCTTTGGGTTTATTACCCCCCATCCCCTCCTCCCTTCCTGTTCCCTCCTTCGCATCATGCCTCTCAATCACCTGACAAGGTAGGGGAAGATAGAGACAGCTCCTCGAGTGCCAGAAGAGGAGAGGAAAAAATGAGAGAGGAAGGGAAAAGCAAAAAAAAAGAGAGAGAAAAGGGGAGTATAGGAGAGAAAGTTGAGGTTGAGGACATGAGGAAATAAATAAAAAAAGAAAGAAAAGAAATGAAACTTCTCATAAAGTATGTGGGGGAAAATGGCACCATTCAAACATAACCCCTGCTAAGATTTCACAGCGTTCTTGTAAGGGGCTGTGTGAAAATGATTAGGGGATTTATTTTTGTTGTAGTGAGAGATTTTTTTTTTTTTTTACCACATATTCACATTTTATTTAATTCCCTTGTAAGATGTATTATATAAAACAGATCAAATAGGCCTAGCTATGTCAAAAAATGTCTTTCGTGTGCCTGTGGCTCATCATTCACTAAGCTAACAGGACTACTATGCTATGTTTTGTTTATTAACATAATAATCATGTTTGATTGTTACATTTTAAGTTTTCTTGGGTGTCCTGAAAGGCACCACCAAATAAAATACACAGCATCACTTTTATTAACTGAAAATGAAATGTAACATTAGGTCAAGGCGAAGGAGGAATAATTCAACAACAACCATAATGCTGGTTTGCACCCCACCTAAAAAACGTCACCCGGACTGCCTTCTTCCACCTCTGCAACATCTCCAGACTCCGCCCATCCCTGTCTCATCCCACAGAACTCTTGGTCCACGCATTTGTTACATCCCATATTGATTACTGCAACGTTGTCCTCTCTGGCCTTCCCACCAAACTGCTCATTCAGAACTCTGCTGCCCGGATCATCACTGGCTCCCTGTTCAATACCGGATTGACTTCAAAAACCTTCTGCTCATGTACAAAGCCCTCCACAACCTCGCCCCCACCTACCTCACTGACCTCCTTCAGGAGTATACCCCCTCCCGTTCCCTCCGCTCATCATCAGCTGGTCTTCTGACCTCCCCCACCTCACGCCTCAGCACCATGGGAGCAAATCCCTCCTCAAAACCCACCTGTTCAAACTGGCCTATTCTCTGTAGTGTCCATCAGTTCATCTGCCTTAACGTGTCTCTGTCATGTCCGGCTGTTTTTATCTGTCCATGTATAATTGTATCTTTGTAAGGTGTCATTGGGTGTCCTGAAAGGTGCCACCACATAAAATGTATTATTATTATTATTATTATTATGATGGAGAGAACAGTAACACTGAGAATTGAGAACTTTTTAGTAAAATGACTAGAGTAAATGTTACCTTTTGCCTTTGTGTGATTACATCATTACAATCAGTTGATATCACTTTTTCACATATTCTTTCACATACACACACACACATACGAGCATTTGGGGTCTCTGGCATTGTTGTTGGAGGTGCAAATATGCGTTGTAGCAGACTGTGGTCTGCGTAGAACATGACGTCACTGTTTGAAAGAATAAAAACTCCATAATCTTTACTCTGCTTTCATGCCATCATTTGCCACATCAGAATCGATTTTGAATCAGGAACCGACACAACGGTTGACACCCTACTTCTGATCATGCTCTATTTTTTCATTCTACTATCATGCTTGATTTCTTCCTCTCTTCTTTCTCCCCTGCGGATGCCTCACCCTCTCACCATCCTCACCCCACGTTCCTTTCATACTCCCCCCCCCCCGTGTCCCCTCACTCACAGAGCTAATGGTGACAGATAGAATGAAGGAGGGCTGCCACGAGCTAATCGATAATAGGCAACTCAATTACCATCGCTACTGCCAAGCCCCTGGCTGATGGAGCGCACCACAGTCAACAGGAGGGAAGGTGGCGGCTGAGGGGGTGGGGGGGTGGGGGGGTTGAGAAGAGAAATTTTGATGAAGTCCCTTTCAAAGCTCGGCGTTGAGTTGAAAGCTTTTGATAGCCTCTCTCTCTTCATTGATTCCCTCTTGATTTCTGGCCTCTCCCTCTCTTTCCCTTTATCTTTCTGATTAACTCTCTTGCACTTTTCAGTTGTACTTCCCACCAAGCTCTGTCTTTATTTATGTCTCCGTCTTCGCCTCTCTCTTAATCTTTTCAACCACTCGCGGTGTAATCAATCTCAGTGTCTGCCGCGGATGTGTATAACAAACACCTATCAGTTTGTGGGCAGATGAGCGATACGACGCGTGCGTTGTCTAATAACCCGACCGAAGGCCTCAGCAGCATGACATAATCCACACCGCCGTGGGCAAAGTGACTCCCACATTTAGATAGATTAAAGCTAATCAATTAGTACACACAATCTTCAAAATATAAATTAAATTAATCCCAATAAAATGAGCTCAAATCATTAGCTTTCTCCCCCTCTAGGCAAAATCCAATAATTATAATTGTCAATTTGCAAATTCAGAGGCCGAGAAGTATTTAAATCATGTAGGAAAACACTCGACGGGGAGGGCCAATTAATTAAACTATTTCAGCCATTTATTTGGCTCACTTTAGTTGAAAGGACGACCGTGAATATGAGTTTAGACCAGCTTGCAGATGGTGAGCCTCCATAGGCAATGCTTTCTCCTAAAAATTACCATCATATGCTACAAAAGTGTTTGTTTCCAAGTGCATTTTAAATGGAATGTGATTGCTTTCTGTATTCAACAATCAACCCAAGTAGAGGTCACAGGAAGGTCAGGGTGGATGCTGGGTTGTACAATGTGTTGACTTTGTCATCAGAGATTAGGGTTCCCTAAAACATTTTCCTCATTATCTTGATATAAAAGTGTAATGCAATCCAAACCTTTTTGCTGTTGCAAATGAATACAGTAGAAACAGCTTCTAGTGATCACGGTTACAGAGATCAACCGCTTATATTGATCAAAACGTTACGGACAGAATTGCTCTTATAAAATGCTGTTTAAATAATCTGCTTACAAAGTAGTGTGTTCACAGTGTTCATCTGGACTCTTTCTCATACATGACAACAGATGGAAAAACATTTTAAAGCGACAGTAATTCTATTTCTTTTATTACTTTCTCTCATGATGCTTTGCCTACCTGTGTCCGGTGCTGCTTGCACATTAAAATCATGATGGAAAAAAGAGTAATTTTCTCTCAGTGAAAAACATCTCCTTGAAGCTTCTGACAAACTGCCAGGACCAAGCCAACGAGATGCAAGAGTGAAACTGTGTGTTCCTCAGGCTACCTTGTGTCATCTACACAAACGTTGAGAAACAGTCGTGGCTACTAGAGATAAAGACCGAAAATTATCCCCTAAAAGTAGCCCCTTGAGTGGGCCTACAGTAACCTAGATTTTATATACAGTACTGTACTGTATTATAGTGTGTCTGAATGATACACAGTACAGTCATTTCATTTGTACTGTAGGCTACTGTAATTTGAACATTTGAATAAAATTCAGTAAATAGCGAAGCTGTCCGTTCCATTACTTTATATTCATGTAATACATTAACATCTTGTCAAATAGAAGGTAATCTGCATGAGAAATAAAAAATGAAAAATATAATATAATAATAATATAATAATCATCTGCTTATAGTGATCAATTTGACCCGGACGGACTTGATTACCATGTGCGGTTTCCACTGTAGTTCATGAATGTAACACGGTTGCCAAACGACATGCACGGTTAATTAGCAAAGTCATAAAATCTCTGGTATCCTTCTGTCAATTACAGGGTTAATTCACAACAAGAAATTCCATAAATCTCTATTGTGTTATATTGTGGCGTATAGGCACAAATCTCAAAGACTGATATTTCAAAACTTGGGTACATAAAACCCAAACTATCTGACTCGATAACACTTGAAGTGAGAAAATATGTTCTTTAAAGGTCCCATATTGTAAAAAGTGAGATTTTCATGTCTTTTATATTATAAAGCAGGTTTAAATGCTTTATAAATACTGTTAAACTATCAAAACACTCAACATACGGAGAAACACACACAGCCCAGATTTAGAAATTGTGCGTTTGAAACACGCCGTTAGGATTTCTGTCCATTTGTGATGTCACAAATATACAATATTTAGACCATTACATGGTTTTAAACGTAAACAATCTAAATGTCTCCCAGTTTATTTCCTGTTGCAGTGTATGTAAATAACATCAGCTGACAGGAAGTAAACATGGCCCCAACCGGTTGCATAGCAACGCAATTCTGTTGCAATTCCATTGAAATGCACTAAAACGGAGCGTTTCAGACAGAGAGTAAATACAGGTATATTCAGGCAGACAGTATGAGGAAAATAAAGTTTTTTTTTTAACATTACAGCATGTAAACATGTTCTAGTAGAAATACAAAATACAAGTAAGAACCTGAAAATGAGCACGATATGGGACCTTTAACTACTTTAAAGGTGCATTATGTAGGATTTGGTGGCGGCAGGGTAGCGGTGAGGTTGCAGATTGCAACCAATTGAAACTTCTCCCGTGTGCCGAGCGTGTGGGAGAACTACGGTAGCCGACTCAAAAGTTTTATCTAGAGCCAGTGTTTGGTTTGTCCGTTCTGGGCTACTGTAGAAACATGGCGGGCGGCTCTGTATGGAGACATAAACGGATTATTCTAAGCTAACAAAAACACAACCATTCATATTTTCAGGTGATTATACACTAAAGAAAACATACTTATTAATATTATATTCCATTTAGATCCCCCTAAATGTTACACACTGTTCCTTAGTAACTAGTAGAATATGCAGACAGTGCTATTGATTATTACATGTTATATAGAAGTAGTCATAATAAAATAATAAAAGGAAAATAATGGACAAGATATACGGTAGCTGTTTTTTTTTTTAATCAATTTTTTCTATCTCTCCCCTCCCCCTCCCCTCTGTCAGACAACCTCATCCTTCTTTTCTTGGCCCAACCCTGAATGCATGCTGGGAGCCGCGACCTGCACCTTTATCAACACAGAGCCAGGTGCACTCTGGGAGCTTCCTGCTTGCCCTTTATCAGCACTGGCTACAGAGATGGAAGTCTGGTGTGTGTGTGTTGCTGCCTGTGTGTGTGTGTGTGTGTGTGTGTGTGTGTGTGTGTGTGTGTGTGTGTTTGCTGGACACGTGGGGTGGGGGAGGAGGGTTTGATCATATTTTTTGGGTGCTCAATTGAGCGCAAGCAGATTACGTTTTTTGCAGATGTGAATATGCGGAATATGTGTGTGTTTGTGTGTGTGTGTGTGTGTGTGTGTGTGTGTGTGTGTGAGCGGAGGGATCAGATCCCAAGCCTCTCCTAGGAGACTCAGGGAGCCTGTCACTTCAAAGGGCCACGGGGCCCGCTATGCCAGCCCTGCCCGCCAAGGGGGGAAATCCTGTTTATGTGGCGGGGGCCTCGCTTGGCAGAACCAGCGACCAGCGTGGCGCTTTGCACAGACTTGCCACCACCCATGCAGGTTTAAATCCTGCACCACAATGTGGTGCCACAATCCAGCCTCTTCCCTCTTCACAGGCGATGTGTCTGAATTAGAGAGGATAATATTTCAGGACGGATTCAGCGCTTTGATTTGAGACCTCGACCTTGTAAACAAAAGGAATGAATGGCTTTCTTTCTGAATGTTTAACAATGAAAATATCAGATGTGGCATCAGTTCTCGTGTCTATTACAATGACTGTATGATATTTTGCCTGGTGGCCTCTTGCTGCTTCACGCTGTGCTTGCAAAATGAGAAGCCCACTTTCACACCCCCAGTGTAGTCAACAAAAGAGAAGAAAAAAAGAGCCCTAAGCCTTCAAAGTGGCTGACTGGGGAGACGGAGAGGGAAACAGCTTTGCCTTTAAAACGTTTTGAAACACTTTTATCTCATCAAGCTCGACTGATCACAAAGGAAATTGATCTGTACTACGGGAAGAGGTTCTTCAATGCACTTTGTGCTCCTCGGTGATTTGCTTGACAGGCTCCTGCTGAAGGACTTAGTTTGAAGATGGTTTTGATGAGGCCGGGGGAATGATGTTGATGTGACGTAAATGTGTCAGACTGGGTTTTTTTTAAGTAGCGATTGAATGACTTTTGGCGAGCATTTTAGCTTCGAATCCTCTCAAGTCAAATACCATAAGACAAGTGTTTTGTCTACAGGTATTTTCACTTGATTTTAGCACAAAATTAGGGCTGTCAATCGATAGAAATATTTAATCGTTATTAATCGCATGATTGTCCATAGTTAATCATGATTAATCACAAATTAATCACACATTTTTTATCTGTTTAAAATGTACCTTAAAGGGAGATATGTCAAGTATTTAATCCTCTTATCAATATGGGAGTGGACAAATATGCTGCTTTATGCAAATATATGTATATATTTGTTACTGGAAATTAATTAACACAAAACAATGACAGATATTGTCCAGAAACCCTCACAGGTACTGCATTTAGCATAAAACAATATGCTCAAATCATAACATAGCAAACTGCAGCCCAACAGGCAACAACAGCTGTCAGTGTGTCAGTGTGCTGACTTGACTATGACTTGCCCCAAACTGCATGTGATTATCATAAAGTGGGCATGTCTGTAAAGGGGAGACTCGTGGGTACCCAGAGAACCCATTTCCATTCACTGATCTGGAGGTCAGAGGTCAAGGGACGCCTTTGAAAATGGCTGTGACAGTTTTTCCTCGCCAAAATTTAGCACAAGTTTGGAGTGTTTTAGCAGCTCCTTGGCGATAAACTAGTATGACATGGTTGGTACCGATGAATTCATCAGGTTCTAGTTTCATATGATACCAGTATCTTCACTCTAGCTTTAAAACTGAGCCCACTACAATCTCCAAATGATCGATTGCATTAATGCGTTGTTATTATGGCGTTAACTTTGACAGCCCTATTATAGATATATTATTCTATATGTTACCAGGGTGTGATATAAGCAGTCAAACAAGAGCCTGCTCCATTGGGCAAGCACATGTCTTTTTAACCGCCCATATTTTGGTCACTGACAAACAGCTTTTGGCACCATCTAAGAAATAGCATTCTTTGAATTACAGTAATATTTGAAAAGAAGAACACAATGAGGCAGTGAAGCCCCCTGTGGTGCATATTAATAGCATGACCCAGTAATGTCAAACTTTTTTCAACACATTTTAAGGAAGTTTCCTATGGCAACTAAACCATCGGGAGGATCATTTATGACAACTGTGGGTTACAATTATCTACTTTGAACTGCCTTCTGCTACCCGCAACATTAACAGAGACAGAGACTTAGTGGACTGCAGACATCATTATGAGCTGGACTGCACGATGCCTCTCTGCTCATCAGAGTCGTACTAGAGACAAGCGGACAACACTCTGTCGATGTCTTCTGCCGGTGAGTTAGTTAATTAGAACTCTACAAGATTTAAATGGACAGCTGTTTCTAAATGACACCACAACAAGAGTCACTGAAACAAAACCAGTGAAGTCATTTGCTGTGAATGGGATTTCTACTGGCCAGGGAAATCTGGGTGCAAAACCCAAAGCCTCAGACACACCAGGAACGTCAGGAGCGCGTAGTGGCTGCATGATTCACACGTCCGGCGTTCACACCAGTTAGCTGCATGTCTGCTGCATTTCTGCTGCTGCAGCTGCTGCTGTCAGCCCTTTCTACATAGAGTTTGCCTTTTAATGGCCATTTAATTTCATTATAAATATCATTTATATTTATTTTAGACAGAGAAAGGTTAAAAAACTTGTGGTAATTTGTAAATAATAGTAATAATCCACAGTTAAAACTCCGTACTATATTCATTCATTGAGCTCTCCAAGTCACTCTGTGTTCTAGAACACTGTCCGGCACATATTTCAGAATAAAAGCCTTGTATTAACAAATTAAGGAATTCTGTCCACAGAAAAAAAAGCTTGAGGGCTTTTATTTCTAAATGAAAGCAGGAAGTTTTGATTTAAACCCCGTACTTTATCAATTCATGGAGCTCTCCAAGTCACTGCAAGTTCCACAGCACTGACTGCTCATATTTCAGAATAAAAGCCTTGTGTTAACAAATGAAGGAATTCTGTCCATAGTAAAAACGCTTGAGGGCTTTTATTTTGAAATGACAGCAGGAAGTGTTGATTTAAAAATAAATCGTTTACTTTTTTTCATCTCTGTAACATATTCTACAGATAGACATCGAAACTATAGTAATGTAGCTGATATGATGTCAATATACAGCCGGTAGATCACTTTCACTGTCTGTTGTTGCTATGAAATGCGCGCAGCACGCATCAAAAAAGGGCGAGACCTCTATTCTAAAGAAGAGACGCAGCTTAGACGCGCGTGGGATGCCAGTGTGGCTGCTGTAACCTGTTAACATGGACGCCGAAATAAAAAGCAACAATAAACGCAGCCGCCACGCGCTCCTGACGTTCCTGGTGTGTCCCAGGCTTTAAGTGCAGGACTTGACTCCCACAGAGGGCAAAAAAATAGGAATCAGCTCTGTCAACTTCGACCCCAGACAGCCAAAGGTGGGCATAAACACAGACCACAGTCAACCCTGACATTACAACAGGAAAACGGGTTTGAAACATGAATAAATCTCAATAAGAGAGAAGTGGAGATGGTGGCTGATAAGAGTGGACATGGGAGTATTATGTAGAGTGCTAGCCGACAGAAAAAGTAAAAAAAAGTGACTCATGTGGAGCAAAATGGGAAAATGGACTGATGCACCATTTTTGTTTCAGTCTGGGACCCCCGTCGGCCAGGCCTGAGATGATGCACCCTGACACACAGCAGCCTTGGTGTCAGCATGTTGACAATCAGCTCATGAATCAGTTTCTTAATTCCTCCTCCCTTTCCTCTCCACTCTCCCCTGCCTCACCCCCTTTTTGGGATTCAATGGTGATGAAATGGAAGCGCTGGTTAAAGCTGCAGTTAATAACTTTTATAAAAATAACTTTTTATGATATTTGCTCACACTGTCACTTTATCCTGACAGTAGTACTTGAGACAGATAATCTGTGAAGAAAAGACGTTTCCTCTGCCTCCTTTTAGTGCTTCTAATGGCATTTGCAAGAATCCACCGCGCCCGAAGGAAGACAACCAATCAGAGCCGAGGAGTCTCTAATGCAGCAGTCAATCACTGCTCATGAACTCCGATCAAACTGTCAAACTAGGCAGTGCTGATCTATTTCTCATCTCGAATGTTTTCAGAAACATCTTGTAGTGTACTGCTTAGCTGTAAAATGAGAACGTTTGCGACTCGGCCGCCATGTTGAAAACAGTTGAGCCAAAACCAAGCACCGCCCACAGGCCAGAGCAAACGTTCTCATTTTACAGCTAAACCGTGCACTACAAGATTTTTCTGAGAACATCTGAGGAGAGAAATAAACATTACAGTAACAGAATATTGATTTCTATTTGATCAGCGCTGCCTAGCTACCGATAACAGTATCGGAAATGCCCAAAATTCTGTATCTGGTATCGGCAAGTACGCCAGTCTATGTACCGATCTGATACCATCATTTATTAACCCAGAAAAAAATCAACTTGTTTAACCAGAAATACATTTTTCCTCGCCGCTCCATAACAGCAACCTTCACTGTGCTGTCGCCCTGGAGGTATCATGGTCGCTGGCTACTACTGTTTTAGAGCAGTGAAGAAGAACTGATTTATATTATAATATAATTGATATGATATTTTTAATCACGCTGGTATCAGATCGGTACATATCTGAATCGCGAAGGAAAAAAAGGGTATCAGAACATCTGTAATTGCATTAGAGACCCCTCGGCTCATATTGGTTGTCTTCCTTCGGGCGCGGTGGATTCTCGTCTCTTATTGGTTGTCTTCCTTCGGGCGCGGTGGATTCTCGTCTCTGATTGGTTGTCTTCCTTCGGGCGTGGTGGATTCTCGTCTCTGATTGGTTGTCTTCCTTCGGGCGCGGTGGATTCTCGGCTCGTATTGGTTGTCTTCCTTCGGGCGCAGTGGATTCTCGTCTCTGATTGGTTGTCTTCCTTCGGGCGCGGTGGATTCTTGGCTCTGATTGGTTGTCTTCCTTCGGGCGCGGTGGATTCTCGGCCCTGATTGGTTGTCTTCCTTCGGGCGCGGTGGATTCTTGCTAGTGCCATTAGAAGCACTAAAAGGAGGCAGAGGAAACGTCTTTTCTTCACAGATTATCTGTCTCAAGTACTACTGTCTGGATATAGTGACAGTTTGAGCAAATATCACAAAAAGTTATTTTTATAAAAGTTATAAAGTGCAGCTTTTGGCATGAAATTCCCCCCGCGGTCACTGCCACGTCGCCTGCCTCCACCTCAACTAAGCATGTTCTGTAACATCAACCTCGCTGATAACAAAGGTGACATAATGAGAGAAAACCTCTCTCCTGCCCGGGCTGATGAGACTGATAAGGCCAGCAAGGTCACCAAAAGTTTGCTTCATCAGTCCCCCCCCCACCTCACCTCTTCTCTAACCAGCTGAGATCAGAGATTAAGTAAGTGCATGTGATGTTAATGGACGCCACTAAGCTGCACTGCCGCATCTCCAACAACCACCATTCAAATCGACATGAAACAAATGTGCCTGGCATCAGGGCAGACATGAGAGAAGATGCCCAGGACAGACAGGATCCCTCTCTCACTTCTAACCCCCGGAATTCAGAACATTACAAAAGCTGTCAGTACCTCCACATTAAGTATAGGGTATCTTTTGCAAATAGTCTCTTCTCTACTCTCAGGCTATTTCCCACAAGCTCTGAAAACTAGTATCAAGCCATTTCTAAAAAAAAATTAAAATAGACAACTCACTATTGAACAATTACAGGCCGTTATAAAATTTCTGACTTTTAGTAGGGCTGTTTTTCTTTTTCTTTTTTTAAATTTTATTGCAAGACAAAAGACAGTACATTAACACAATAACAAGAGGACGACAACAACAGTGAGTACAGGCCAGTTGACATATTTCTGCCGTAAGATGAGAGATCCAAGTGGTGCGCGCGTGTGTGTGTGTGTGTGTGTGTGTGTGTGTGTGTGTGTGTGTGTGTGTGTGTGGTCATGCGTGCGAGCATGTGTTTTGGGGTGGAGTCTATAGGGTGGATATATGGAGAAAGGAGAGGTTAATAAAAAATAAATAAATAAAAAATAAATAAATAAAATTAAATAAAATTAAATAAATTAACAAAAAATATATATATTAGTTAACTAAGAATAACTATTGGGGAGCATAGGGAAGGAAATAACTAAATAAATAAATGAGTAAAGAACATTATTAATTCTAATAATAATTAGAATAACAGTTATAACAACGATAGAGTTAAGCGAGGCACCGGCAGCGAGGCACCGGCAGCGAGGCACAATAGGGGCACCGTCAGGGCCCTCCAGAGCAAGTCAGCAGGTCAGCCAGGTAATTGTTTCATTTTGTACTTATTAATTTAATTTATGCATATATTAATTTCCTATACATACAGTATACACACATGCATTGTTTTATTTTTATTTTTTGTTTTTTTATCTTTTTTGACTGATTGGCCCAGTTTTGGGCCGCCCCCGTACCCTTATAGGAGAGGGCTGGCCCATTTTGGGCATGATCCCTGACCCTGTTTATCGAGGATGGGCAGTCATGTGATCTGGATGTGAAAAGGAGGAATAAGTTGACCCAGCGAAAAGGCTGTTTTTCAAAAGCTTAAAATCCTCTTGGCCCTAAACAATTGCTTCTGACGTTTTCAGGATTTCGACCACAGCACAGCGCAGACACTGCTCTTGTTAAGGTCTTGAATGAAATCCACTTAAGCACAGAGAGTGGAATAGTTTCAGTCTTGGTAATATTACCACAATATATTACTATTGCACATTGCTAAACTGGTTTCAATCCTATTTCAAGGGCGGAATACTTTGTGTCGATTGGTAATACAAAATGACTTGCGGAATCCCCCAAGGGTCCATTCTTGGGCCTCTTCTGTTCAACAAGCTCCCACTAGCGTAGATTATGGAAAACAACCAAATATCTTACAATCATTATGCAGACGACACACCGATTTATATGACGATATCACCAGTTGACTATGGTCCGATACGCGCACATCAAACAAATCAATGTTTTGATGTGCCAACATTTCCTCCAGTTAAAGATACAACTTCAGTGCTCACCTCCAATTATAACAGTAAAGACCACAAAACGTGCCAAAAATCCCAGTGTCTTAAAAAAAATCTACATTTAAGACAATTCCTCTCTGAGTTTGTAAAATCAACTCTTTAAAAACAACAACTTAAAAAGTTCTTTTAAATTTGAGCTTAAAACTTTTCTGTGTCTGTGTTTCACAAGTTCAATTTGGGACTATTTATTCATATTGTGCACTGCACTGCTGCTGCACTGTAATTCTCATTCTACTGTTCAATATGTTTTATTATATTTTAGTTTATTTTCATCTTCTAATTTATTTAATTTTACCTCTTTTTAAAATCCTATTTATGTGTCTTTTTACATTGTCTTGTGTTTATTTGTATCTGTTTTTAATGCCTCTCTGTGTTATGTAAAGCACTTTGAATTACCTTGTTGTTGAAAGGTGATATATAGTAAAATTGCCTTGCTCAGAGTTGGAGAAGAAATGAAGGCAGCAGCGTATTGTTGGGAAACAAAACCAGCTGCAAGCTCAAAAGAAAACACAATAAAGTCAAATTAAATTAAAAGTCATGCAAGAGCGCAGCCAAGTATGGTCGGTCATTCAGTCAGTCCAACAGCCACTGAGAGGAGAGACAGTGAACCCACTCAGTTAATATACCTTTGAATATCAGATGGCTTCTGGATTATTACAATTTTACCGCCAGGGGGGTCAATTGGGAATTATTCTAAATCCTGTCTCCGATTTTCTACCTGTCCCCTCACCATCATAAATATGCAAAGCACACAAGGACACACTCAAGGCAAAAATCATAAAATGAAACCTTTTTCAATTTCTTGTCCTCCCCTGCCCTGTCCTCCTTTGTCCTGACTTGTCCTCTCCCACCCTTTCCTGTACCTCAGCTCCTGTATTATCTCAGGGATACTGACTTCAGCCATCTGGGTCTTTTGTTTTTGGCAGGATTTCTTAAACTGGGACACTCAGAGGCCACCAGGACTGAAGGCTCAACTCTGATTTTCAACGCCCAAGATCTTTGTGTCTCTGCCAGGACATCTCAAAATATGTAGAGAGGACCAATGGAACGCTGGATTTGAGTTCCCTTCCCTACATTGCACTGATTGCTCGGGGGTTATTTTCACCTCATGAGCAGATACTGAAGTTGGGAACCTTATACGACTAAATAGTAGACAGGAAACTGAGGAGCTGAAGTTAGGGACCGTCTCAAAAGTGCATGCAAATGGACCAAGGAAGCTTTTTTTAGTTACTTTGCTCCCCACCTGTGGAACAAGCTTCCTAAATACCTAAGGTTTTAAATCAGGACTTAAAACTTTGTTTACTGTGGCTTGCATCTATTTATTTGCTTGCGTTTGTTTGTTTGTTTTTATTGCTTCTTAAAATGGAATTTATTTATTTATTTCTAATCTTTAACTACTTAACTACTATCTGCCTGTTCTTGCTCTTTGCTTTATTGTCCTTTAAATGCAATTTTAATGTTTCCTTAATATCCTATGTTTAATATATTTCTAAGCACTTTGCATTGCCTTGTGTCTGAATGGTGCTCTATAAATAAAACTGCTTTGCCTTCACATGTCGATAGGGTTCTCATTTCAAACAAAATGTATTTTTAACTGGACAACCTCCCACTGCATGTACAATCTTTTATCTCTTAAAAAACAATGCCATAGGGCCTGTTTTTTTCATTATACAGACTTCAGACCATCTACACATTCATCTGGACCACCTCCATTTATATTTTATAATACGTTATATTATAGACTTTTATTTTACACAACACACTAACACACTAATCTCCTGTTCTATTTTCTCTTTTTAAACTTTTTTTTTTTGAAGGTGGGGTTCAAATACAAATCATGTTTTATTATTAGATTAATTCAGACACATGGTTAAAATATGCAATCCTGTCTCCTGCTTAATTACGTTGCCATACAAGTAACTTACATTGTCAATGTTTCAAGGGGAAACATTTTTTTTCCAGATTACAATCACACTTTTGAACAGTTTTAAACATGTATGTAGTAAATTGAATCAAAACAAAACAAAAATCGCTAGAAAACGATGTTATGTTCAGGCAACACAACTACTTGGTTAAGTTTAGTAAAAAAACATCATGGTGTGGCTTAAAATGACTACGAAATTGAAAGAAAACAAAAACGCAACAAAACTACTTTGTTATGCTTAGTAAAAAAAAAACATAAAGTGAACGTTCACTTTTAGTTTCACATGGGACACACACAGCGGTCTGTTTGTTTGACCCACCCACCTATCCGGCCTCCTCCGTACGCCGACTTCCACAGACTACAAACATATTTGTGAGACGTCGAAAGCAAACATAATTCGCAACAAAATACGTTTCCCTCGAAACGTAATTCACAATGCAGCTTTGTTGTATGGGAACGGTATTTTTAGGAGACGGGGCTGAAATATGACATTTTGTAAGCATGAGGAGTATAAATAGCAGACCAAGCAATTTTTAAGAACATCCAGTGCTAGTATTTTCCAAATACAAATATTTTTGTGACATAAACACGAATGCAGATAATACCCTAGTATATGAGGTGCTGAGTCAACTGGAGTGTGTAGAATATGGTCTTGAAAACACTGCAAAAATATATAGTAATAATAATAGTAATAACCCACCATATGGTGTCTTGCAGGCTTGGATGTACTCAGTGCAAAGGCACATGATGTTCCCACAGGACTGAAAGGCCTCATCCTGATCCTGGTCAGCATTTATATTTGCAGTTAATAAATAAATGAAGTGCTTTTTAAAACCAAAAGGTCACCCTTTGCTGTATTGTCCTAAACTCTCCACATGTTAATATTATTCTTCTAATCTCTCCTCTTCACTTCTTTTTCTTTAAATCCACATCTTTCACTGCCTTTCTTCGCTTTCCTTTCCATCTTCCATCCTCTCCTCTTATCTCATCTTCCTTACCATCACTTCCCCCTCTCTCCCTATCCACTCTGCTGATGTGGATGAAGGGATAAATAGAGAAGGAGTAGACAAGGGGGGGCCCGAGGTTCTTAAGTAAGCCTCTGAACACATTTCCTCTCCATTTAAATCACATCAAAATTGCTGCCCGAGACAGCAAGTGATGTTTTGGACCGTGATTGTGACACATATTTTAACTGCATGACTAAGCAAAATTGACCAAGAGTTGTTGGGGGGCCAGAAGCCGTACAGTAACATCGAGCACTTTATAGCTGCTGTCTGCTGCTGCTGATGGGCCTGTTACAGCTGCAGTGGGTAGAAATGGAGCAAATATGATTAAAAAGAGTTATTTTTATAAAACACTGTATCCTGACAGTAGTACATTAGACAGGTTATCTGAAAAAAAAAATCATGTGCCTCTGTGTCCTCCGGTGCTCCTAATGGCATCTGAAAGATTTCACAGACCGGAGGAAAACAACCAATCAGAGCAGCTGTCAATCACTCACCATCTCTGATCAAACAGTCAAACTAGGCAGCGCTGATCAAATATCAATCAATATTCTGTTTTGTAATTCCTATTTCTTCTATTTTAGAAACATCTTGTAGTGTACTGTTTAACTGTAAAATGAGAAAGATTGTGACACGGCCTCTATTTTAAGATCAGTTGAGGAAATACCAAGCACTGCCCACCAGCTGGAGCAAACGTTTTCATTTTACAGCTAAACAGTACACCACAAGATGACTCTGAAAACATTTTATGTGAGAAATAGGCATTACAGTAACAGAATATTGATTCATATTTGATCAGCGCTGCCTAGTTTCACAGTTTGATAGAGTTCGCTGTATCAAACTGTTCGCTCTCTCTCTCTGAAATGACCTGTGATTGGTCAAAGTCTCCCGGCACGAGCTAGATGTTCTAAAGCTTGAAAACAGAGCCATGAGGAGGTCTAGTTTTCATAGGGAAAAGTAGAAGTCTAGTTTTCTCTCGGAATGTTTGCCCTATGATGCCAAAAAATATACTGACTACTGCAGCTTTAAGCTGTAGGAGAGAGATGGACATAGACAAAATGAAGTGGAAAGAAAGATCAAGTAATGTAAAATAAGTAAAAAATAAATGACAAACACAACAAAACAAAGTAAAGTTTCATGCATCTATCAAAATAAAAGTTATCTCCACTTGCCACAAAGTCTCCGAAGTGTTATTCACTTTCACATGTATCAAGCTCTGGGGGCAGCACCTATGAAACCACAGCTTTTATTTACACAATGTATGACTGTTTATTCCCATGGCAACACGCTATCTTGGGTGCCATTAGAGAATTTGCTTTTCATTGCAACCCTGTATTTCAAAACTCACTCCCACTCAGTTGAGGAAAAGCCTATTAGGAGCCTGTTGTCTGAGAGTGCAGTGACTTACTGGAAATGCCCCTGCAGTATACACACTATATATTCCACCTACACCATCTCAAGGGAGCCACTTATGTGTCTTTATTTAACATAATGAAGCGCGTTGCATGCGACTGTATGTTTATGTGTACATGCGTGTGCTGTTTCTCAAAGGGAACAAAGAGTACATGCGTATTGCCTGAGGAGTCGCAGCTTGGAGGTGCGCGCGCTGAAAGACGTTGTGTTTATCTTTCTGCAAAAGGCTTCTTTTTCTTTTGTGGCAAGCTCACACGAGGAGGTCTATCTGCCCACCTGACAGTATGGCTGTGTTCCTAGTCATTGTCAGTCAAGGTAACCTGATATACTGTATGTGTGTGTGTGTGTGTGTGTGTGCAGAGCAGTTAAAGAAACAGCTAAGCACTCACAAGGGACTGCGCAGCCAGCAAACACAATGTCTCCCGCTGGCTCAGAGGGCTCTTCACAGCCGGGGCGTCGACTTCAGATCAGGCTCTTCTTTTGCTATTTTTATTTAATGATGCAACCATTAAAAGGTTTTAGTAATATCACACAGACCACAGCTTTCTAACGGACTTTGCAATCACATATACGATAATACAATAATAATTTTATTGTCAGACAGGTCTGACATTTGATTTGCATTACAGCAGCTCCATTTGCAACATCACAGAAAGGACAACAAAAAAGAAATAAAAAAAAAACAGACATACATTTAACATTACAATCATAGAAGACCATATTCAGGGCCCTTCAACTCACATTTCATCTGGGATTAAAGGGACTGTTTGTGAGAATCAGAAATTGCTTGTTAACAGCGACACCTGTGGCCGTTAAGTGAAGCATCCTGTTGCTGGCGCTTGTGCTCGCTCTACATAGACATGAAGGAGCATCACTCAACACAGTGAGGAGACACACGTCAGCCTCCCGACCGCGGCCGGAGGGAACAGGGGAGATACCGGAGTTTTGGTCGGAGACGATAACGTTTCTCTTTGTGGGGCCCCGTCACTTCACAAGACACAGGAAACCTCTGTTGGTCTGGAGGAGCTGCAGCAGTTATTTCTGACCAAACGTCCACTGAACATTCACTAGATATTCTCAGAGCTGAACTATATAGTCTTATATAGTCTTCTATAGTCTTAGGATTGACTGGTGTACAAAAGAGTGCTTCAGTCTAACCTTATTAAATCATGGAACCCTGTGTCTCTGATTTGATGGTAACAATTCATATTCACTGTTCAAAACATGGCTGGGGTCAGAGACGATGGTATTAGCCAGCCTTAATATGTTATTATAATAGGCTGATTCATAGAATTCTCAAGGGTGACCTACAATCTTTGAGCAGATTTTCATTTGGTGGAGCAGTTTTGACTTTAAAGTAGTGGACAAACTCTTGTACCATGTAGTATAACAATACTGTAGAACACTCATAATCACAGAAGTACAAAACAAAAAAATAATTTGTTTACTCGCGCCAAAGACCTGAGAAAGTAAATTCTTTGTTTTGTCTTTTTACAGACAAATTCAATGTGGTATCTCCAAGATAACAGATGGTTTATCATTACGCCAACATATTTATATGAAAATACAGGCTGGATTTTATCCTTATGAATAACAATAGAAACTTTATGAGAGTCAGATGGTGAACCAAATACAATTTCTTCCGTTTTCTTTGTGTTAATCTGAAGAGCATTACTGTCACTCCACTCGACCGTTGTGTTCACGCCATGTTGGTGCAGCCTAGGGTTGTCTGAGTTACTTAATGCCGGGATCAGACTACAGGATATTTTTGTCTTTGACGATGGTCCCCATGTCAGATCTAACGATCATAATCTCTTTCAGTGTCTTGGTCAGGTGACTGGCAAGACTACACGTATGACCACAACCAATCACGGCACGTCGTATTCCACGATCACGCGCAAGTTCAGACGTCATCGGGGAGGCGGTTGAAGCAACTGTCAATCATGGCAACAGAAGCGTTGTGTGTGATGCTGGCGGTCTTGTGTTGCGAAAAATATAGGCAGGGGTACAGTTGCCACAATTCAAGGAATTTTTCGTCACTTTCGTTGTCCCACCTGACCAGCAAACTCGGCATCCCTCCTCAAAGGAACACGTCGTTGGAGATGTCACACTAGACGCGTCAAGACGAAAAATTCTGACAGGCTAGACTTTACCTCGGGGTGTCGTGGGGCGTCCCAGATGTGGCGTTGGTTGTCGTGTACTATGACACACTACACGAGATAAGAGGAGCGATTTTCACACGCCACTCATTTATCGTTCCCGATCCCCTACGATGGCCGTGTCGGGCTGTAATCGGGCCGATATCGTGTAGTCTGAACCGGGCATAACAGAGATATTAGAGCTGTATCATTAGAATACTTTAGAATGTATTGATTTGGTGTATCTGTGCGTCATCGGTATAGAAAAGCATAGCTGAACTCATGCAGCCCTGGGAGGCCCCAACATTGGTCATGATGGCAGTTGAGGGTTTAGTTCACTTTTACAATCTGAACTCTGTCAGTAAGAAAAGAGGCAAACCAACGAATCAAACAGGGATTCAGTTCCTGCTGGACCATTTTGACACCAAGATGTCTGTCTGTGGTGTATTCTCCTTCACCGCACCGTTAGACCAACCCTGACGGCTTTAAAGTGAGTACTAACATCAATTTTGCACAGTAAAAGTAAAAGTAATGAAAAAATAATGGTAACACTTTCCTTAGTCTCCCTATATTTAGCCTTTAGAAGCACTATATAAACATCTAAAAGGACCAGTGTGTGGGATTTGGGGCATTTATTCGCAGAAATGGAATATAATATTCATCAATATTCATCATTCATCCATGTTTTCAGTAATCACCTAAAACTTAAAACCACTGTGTTTTTGTTCAGGCTTTTTCTCATATACCACATTGGCTTTACCAATGAACAGTAATGCACTTTAATTTGTATATTCCACAAAATCAGTTTCTATGTAATCAATGTAGTTGTGAATCAGGAAGTATAAAGGGCAACAAACGCTGCATAGGGAGGAGGTCGGGATGAATGGCTGCGTCAAAAACCCCGGACTTTCGCCTGGAAGACCGGTGTTCATACCCCGTGTGAAACCACAAATCAACGTTGATTTATTTGTCACATAACTTCCGTACCTAAGTTACGCCACTTATGTTATTACCACAATCTTTCCCGAAACCTAACTAAGTAGTTTTGTTGCCTAAACCTAACCAAGTTTCTTCCTGTGAAGACGGAAGTTTATTTTAAAAAGACTTGTCAAGTGTTGCTGGACATTCGTAGGAAAACGCACAAAAAAGGAGGAATACCTTTTCATTTTGTTTCGTTAGCTTAAAATGTACGTAGGAGTTAGTCGTGTTGTACCGCCATGTGTAGCCCAGAACTGACAAACCAAATGATGGCTCTAGAGAGGGCCTTTTACGTATTAATGCTACCTGAAGGCCACCGTGTCTTTATCAGTATAAACCGTAGGTAGCACTTCTTTTCAGTGTGAAGTTCATGTGAAATTTGCTATTTCAAATATGTTCTTTGAAAGAATATAGAATAATTTATAATGTTATAAAAATGTGAATTTGTTTTCTAAATGTATTACTGGAAGAAGAGTACGCTTTGTAAAATAGTGGTGTCTTGTGATCCCATGTGGGAATGAGTCAGGCGACCGGGAAGACAAGGTCATTAAGGTCATTAAGGTCTGGAACACTAAAATCCTGCAATTATGTTCTCATACATGTGAAATGCACACACATACTTCCAACACCAAATTCCATAATTGAAAAAGAACAGGAGAGAAGGGAACTCTTTAGGGGTGGTGGGGGCGGGGGGGAGACGATACAGCATATCGCAATATTTTGCATGCCAATATCTTATTGATACACAGACATCAAGTATCAATCTATTCATTATATAAATTATTAACCTTTTAACAATCTGACGGCCCAACCGCTATTCTGTATTTCAGAGGTGGTAGCAGGCTAAGTCTTAAAGCGAGTGAAGATACTGGTACCATATGAAATGGAGACAATTGGTACCAACCATGTCATGTTAGCTTGTTGGGAAGAACACCAAATAACGCTTCAAAGTTACGCTAAATTTTGGCGAGGAAAACTGGCATTGCCATTTTTAAAGGGTTCCCTTGACCTCTGACATCAAGATATGTGAATGAAGACTCTGAGCTCAACAGAGTGAAAATTGTGTTATTAGATAAAACAGATGTAATTTGCTGTTGAAAAAAGGTAACAAATCGCAATATATTGCAAAATCGCAAAACTCCGCACATCACAAAAATCTCAATAAGATCGTATCATGACTTACGTATCGTGATAATATTGTTTTGTGGAGCCTCTGATGATTCCCACCCCTAGAAATCTTACCATTCCCCTTCTGCTCACACACAATCAGGGTCTGAAATTAACACCTGCCACCAGCTAAATGCCATTCAGCTATTATTATGAGACATTCAAGTCTGCTCAGGAAAAAGAACTATTGGACGAATGTAAATTACAACGAAATGTCATCTCGTAAAATTAAGTTTTTGGTGAGAAACTTCCAGCAAATCCAGTTGTTTGAAGGAATGTTTTCACAGTAATATAAAATAGATATTAGAGAGGGAATTATGACCTGTTTAACTTCCTAACACTAGCTCTAAGCAGCTTGCCAAGATTTCTTTTTAATCAAAGCAAATATTTAAATAATCAAAGTAATTTGAATTGTGTGTTTTTATGCAAATAACCACTATAGATGAGAATAACAAAGTACACCACAGTACTGTGTAGGCTACACTACCCTCCCTCCATGGTGTAATTCGAACACTGTAATTCACCATGTATATACTGTATATATTTTTTTAATGTAAAATATATCGAACATTGAATGACATCAGATCTAAAATGTTATTCCTTCATTTAGTGCAGAGATTTCAAAAGTGGCAGATCAAATTTCTGAGTGGCAGACAAAAAAAAATACTTGTCTGCCACAGTGGCAGGAAGTGAAAAAAGTTAATTTCAGACCCTGCACACAATACATATGTGCTGTACATATAACATAAAACTAGGCACACTATATACACTCCATCAGTTGTAGTGCCCACACACTATCAGACGCTGATACTTTGACTGCTTTACCCTGGAGCCACCGTTCCATTTTTGGCAGCACTGGTGGTCCCTTCCCACTTTTCCTCTTTGCAACATCTAGGGCTATTCAATAAAGAAGCTTCGGGGAGCTCGGAGGAGCAGGATGGAAAAAAATAGAGTGAGCATTCAATTCTGCCTGAATTATCCCAGGGTTTGTGTGCTTACCCCGATAAAAGAACAGAGAAGGAAATCTATGGCTTATTTAAAGGCTTCTGCATCATGCTCAGTACTTGAATTTTGCATGCCCATGAGGGAGCGGCTCTGGCGCTTTACAGAGTAACACGGTACATTGTTAAGTGTGACACTGGGTGTCGGGACGTCTTGTTGTACTAGAGCAGCGACGGGCCGCTGTCTGAAGTGTGGCAGGGGTTGGCCAAGTGCGTGTCCTCATACAGAGTTTACCAGTGTGACCACGCTCCTATTTAGAGCACAAACTGTTCATTTAACTACATCAAACAACAGATTTCTAGAGTTTTAACCTCTTTCCATTCCACCCTCTTTTCTTTAGAGGGGTAGGGAAGGGGGACAGGGGATGTTCAGGGATAGATAACAAGTCAATAGTAGATGTCACATAGAAGTGGTGAACATCATCTGAAATCTGGAACCTGAAGGTTAATTTGAGATGCAGCTCAGCACTGTGGGTCAAGTTGTTCTGGTCATTAATAAGAAATAAAAATGTATTAATTAATCAATTAAAATAAATTGTGAAAGTGTATAAGAGCATAGAACATGATGATATAAGCTTGTGAAGGTTATGATGGCTCTGTTATGTCTCATACATTTTTGCAGCAACTTTTAAGTGGATGATGATGAAAATGATCAGTGATCCCTCCATAATGCCACATTAAGACATCAAGACCTTCAGGAACACCATAGAAAAGCCATGCTGTGATTTGGGATCAAAAACTTTTAACATTTGGAGATTTCTGCAAGAATTGCATTTTTAGGCGATTTCGGAGACTAGAGACCTCTGAATGCTCTAGGTCTCTAGTCTGATCCATCCATCCTCTGAATGCTCTAGGTCTCTAGTCTGATCCATCCATCCTCTGAATGCTCTAGGTCTCTAGTCTGATCCATCCATCCTCTGAATGCTCTAGGTCTCTAATCTGATCCATCCATCCTCTGAATGCTCTAGGTCTCTAGTCTGATCCATCCATCCTCTGAATGCTCTAGGTCTCTAGTCTGATCCATCCATCCTCTGAATGCTCTAGGTCTCTAGTCTGATCCATCCATCCTCTGAATGCTCTAGGTCTCTAGTCTGATCC